>JAQFZM010003150.1:0-11659 GCA_034695785.1 Galumna obvia | reverse complement strand
ATAGCCGTAGCCTGAGAGTGTCCACTCTTCAGCCAAACCTCAGGTCTCAAGAAAGGGGAAGCCAAGGAAGGACTACAGACACTTTGTGAGACTGAAGTTAACTGTTTAATGAACAACGCAATAATGAAAGGCATAGCCTTATATACATTTAGTTAGTGTCGATTCAGTGCCAGGTGAATCGACTCACAATAATAATTAAGTCATAGTTTAAAATAAGGAAAACTTATAGAAATAGTACTAAAGAATAATAAACTTGAGGTCAGAGTATAGTCAAATGTAATTATAAACAAAACGTCTGTCAGGTTCAGACCAAATACCCCACACGTTTAGATCAGTGACTCTCCTGAGTCACTTCTATAATAATGGTATTACCATTTGCTCGACTATGAGAAGGCACCGATTGTTAATATGCACTAAAAGAATGTGTGATGTCTGAAAGACAGGTGCACAGAGGGGAGAGGGGGGCGAAAAAGCCATCTCTCCATTCGCCGATTCATCTTTGATGCGGAGGCTCAAGTTTTGTTTAAAGGGTTTGGACAGCACTAGGCTCTTCTCATAAAATTAAATGTTAAAACAAAAAATAAATAAAAACAAATTAAAATTAATTAACAAATAAAAATTAATTAAAATAAAAGAATATAAGAAAAATTAAGCGAAGAGATGAGTCTAGCCGATGCCCCTATTCTCCACCCCTTTAGACGGAGGCGTCCTCGCCGACCATAACTTATGGCGGGTAAAAATGTAATCCAATCAGCCCAATAAACGTATTGGTTGGCCCATCATTTCTAAAATGACCTTGGTCATCACATCGAGTTATAGCACAGAAGTTATTTGAGCAACGTTGATCCTCTGCGTGTGGCTCCCGATTGACCACTATAGGCCCCTGGTCATGGCCTCTCTCCTTTAAGCCCTTAGCCTGGCTATGAGAAATGGAGTAAACAAATGTCTCGGCACTTTTTAAGTGATCTTGATTATCCGTATTTGAGTCGGCCTTTAAATGGTTGAGCACTTGATAAGAATTTGACTTTTGATCATCTGTGTGTGACTCAAGATCGACCGCAGTAGGCCCCTGGTCATGGCCACTCCCACTCGAGTCTATAGCTTGGCTATTAAAAATGGAGTAAATGGACGGTCGAGTACTTTCATAGCCATCTTGATTATCCGTCTCTGACTCGGCCTCTGAACTGTTGAGCCCTTGATCATCTTCAGAAGAGTTGGACTCTTGATCTGTTGATTCCCGATTTTGGTTACGTAGGTCTTGTGCTTCAGTTTTGGACACAAAATTCTTTCTGTATTGTTTGCATTCCGTTGATATATGTCCTCTTTGTTTACAGATGAAACACGTGGGTCCCAATGATGACGTTTGTGGTCTCTTTCTCAGATCGTAGTTATGAGACTGAGCTGGTCTTTCTGTCGTTGTTTGTTCTGTATTCTTCCCGGTCTGAAACGAAAAAGGGAACTTTTTGGCCATGGCCCTATTCCTCTCAACAGCTCTCTTTCTTTCATCGGCGTTAGTGATGTCTAATCTTTTGACTGCTTTTCTCACTTCTGCCAAGGTGTCCACTGTCGAGATCGCTCGCCTATACTCTCCCAGTAAGCCATTCCTAATATACTCAACAATATCTCTTTCAGGGATGGCTTGTCCTTCCACTGAGTTGGCGATGGCCATCATTTGGTCCATGAAGTCAGATCCCGACGCTCCATATCTTTGAAATTCAGTCGACAGCTTTTTCGCGACGCCATTACAGGATGTATCGATGTTATATTTATCTTTAAAACTGGTCTCAAACTGATCCCATGTTGGTTTGTCTATGGGGAATGCAGCGTTTAACCACATCCTTGCTTTGTCGTCGAGGCATCCATAAACACTGCCGATCTTTTCTTCTTCACTAAGGTTTGCATATCGAACCGAGTCTTTGTATGATATGAGCCACATGTGAGCTGACAGACTCTCTGAATCATCTTTTAGCACCAGTTTAGGTAACTCTATATTTTTGATTCTTGAATTATTTACGTTTTGATTTTGTCTGTTCGCCCACATTTGTTCGAAAAGGTATGCAATTCTGGCATAAGGATCCGTACTATTCACCGTATTTTGTGGTGTTGATCCACTCGTTGTTTGTTGAGGGATGGCTCCCGTTCCGTTTGACGTCTGTTGAGGGATGGCTCCCGTTCCGTTTGACGTCTGTTGAGGGATGGCTCCCGTTCCGCTTGGCGTCTGTTGAGGGATAGCTCCCGTTCCACTTGACGTCTGTTGAGGAATGACTCTAAAATTTGTTCTGAAATTCCTCAATTCCTCCTGAATAGTGTTCCGGACGTCGGACACCATCTCCACCTTAAGACGAGTAATGCTATCACTTGTTTCAGTTCTTAATGTATTAATTTCTCTTCTTAACTCTTCTTTGAATTCTGTCCGTAGAGCAGTAATTTATCTTGTGACTTCACCCGTGATTAAGGTTCTTATTTCTGCCTCAAACGGGTCCACAAAATTGTCGTTAAGATTACCTCCGACCGTATTATTATCTTCGAGGTCAATAATGTTGTTATTGTCTGTTTCGTCTCCCATTGTTACTATTGGTATGCTCTGCGAAGCCCAAAGTTTAACAACGGGCAGTGGATCCCAAAGAAGACTTTTGGCAGGTAACCGGTCTCCACTGATGTCCTCGAAACAGTAATGTCTTTGTCTTGGAACAGAAATTGGTTGGCTCGCCAAAATATATGGTGTGAACTGGTAGACAATGTGTTGTTTACCCTTCAGACCATCGATCCTTCAGGTTCGGGCTTCTGTTCAGGTGAGGGACTACTCGCCTAAGATGTCGCGCAACCGGGCCCAAGATGAACTTGAAGAAGATGCGGTTTAACCATGGACCACAAAGGTTCGGAACAGGTCTTATGCGCAGAGACTGCCTCGAAGAGGTTTGTCTCGGAGCACCTGCTATCGCTGAGGGTTAACGCTGACCCTGACGTTCGGGACTATCCTATGGGATAGCCGTAGCCTGAGAGTGTCCACTCTTCAGCCAAACCTCAGGTCTCAAGAAAGGGGAAGCCAAGAAAGGACTACACACACTTTGTGAGACTGAAGTTAACTGTTTAATGAACAACGCAATAAAGAAAGGCATAGCCTTATATACATTCAGTTAGTGTCGATTCAGTGTCAGATGAATCGACTCATAATAATAATTAAGTCATAGTTTAAAATAAGGAAAACTTATGGAAGGAATACTAAAGAATAATAAACTTAAGGTCAAAGAATAGTCAAATGTAATTATAAATAAAGTGTATAAAATCCTCAGACCAAACATTCCTCTCCTTTAGATCTGTGTCTCTCCTGAGGCACTTTTTGCTTGAATTATGGCGTCGACCAATGCCTGAATTTGCGCGGGGAGTTCCACCAATTGTTGATAAGCTCGGGGAGGTATGTCTGAGGTCTGTAACACGGAATCAGAGTGTCGTACTTCTGGCGTCACACTCATCTGAACGCTTTCCACAGCAGGGCCTACAGTCCAGTCTTTGAACGTGTCATCTCTCCATTCTTCCACTGCTGGTTCGACAATAGGAACAGGTATGGCTTCAGCGCTTTCTGGAGCAGATCCTGATTCATGGCTGACATTATCAGGTGACTGAGGCTCATCAGCATTGTCTTCTTCAGTGGCCACATTAGGATTATTCTCCTCCGAAGGTAGGTCTTGAACGGGGGTATAATATTTTGATCAGAGAGTCCCACCGTATGATTAGGGAAATGTGCGGCCAAAAGATCACAATCGAGTCCCCATCTATCGGTTGGTTTGAATTCTCGCCGTTTGATAAAGTTTTTGGCAATGGGTTTATGTTCTTCAAGTGGTTTACGATTTAGTTCCACTTCTAATGGAGGTCGGCCTTCGATTAAGGGATATCCCAAACGAACACTTCCTGGAAATTGCTGGAAGTTCTTTGTTTTGTCCACAGTTTCAGGATATGGAACGAAATAGAGGTCGATATCGGAGATATGCGGTAACCATTGATATAATTGATATTGAGTTCCCAGAGCTCTGTCTAACGGGACAGCCTCAAAATAGACGAGCCGGTACTTCTTCATAAACTCTTCGACCTCTACAGATCTGCTACAGATCTCCACAAAGCGCTCGAGAGTCGTATTCCTTTTTAAGGAATGTTTAACTGTTTTGTTCCCGTAATGGATGGTCACATTTGTGTGGTTTATCCTCTTTTCTCTGACCGGTGTTCGCGTTCTTTGCTCCGAATCAGTTAAGGATCGCTCCATATTAATAGTTGTAGGCATGTGTCGAGAGCGCATATCATAAAGAGCATCTCTGGTCACTTTAAGATCAGCTTCAGCTTTCTCCACATCTTCTGAATGAAGCCTTTGTTGTAATACCAATTCATTTCGTAAGAAATCATTTTCCTCTTTTAATATTTGAACCTTTTTCAGGTCTACCGAATAAACTAATACATGGGTAGGTCCGGAATCGTTTTCTCCTTCGGGGCGTTGAGTCCGATCTTTACGCCATTGGATCTGAGCGTTCTTATAGTTTAAGTATTCATTGATGTTATTCTCGATGAAAGTGAGAAATAATTGGGGCGGGATGTCCTCATTTAATCCTTTCTCTTTTAAAATATTTAAAATATTACGAATCAGTAGATGAAAGTGATTCTGATTGAAGTCTTTTTCTTTAACCAGACTTTCCCAATCATCGAACAAATACTGGTATTCATCTAAGAACTGATCCAATCGCTCACAGATCGCTGTACTGACTTCAGGCGGTAGAAAGTGATTAAGTGATTGTCGCAATGAAGTATAGGCGACCCGAAATTGACTCTTAAGATAATACGTTCGGTCCGCGTCTCCAGGATTTGTTCGGAGTTTCATTTGTCTCCTGTAATTATCGTACGCCTGTTGTGTCAAATTCAAGCTCTCATTGAGTTCGAGCTTAAGAGCTTTAATAATGGATTGTTGGTCTTTAACCAAATTCTTGAGCTCTTCGATAGTCATATTATCAATGTTTTGTGGAAACGCTTTTTGTTTCATCTTCTGATTGATCGGGTGTGCCTTCAGCACACATTCTTTTTCTTAATGAGGGCATGAACTAGTTCTTCCCATCTTTGAGACAAAAATTTAATTCTCTTCTCAAGCGATGCCTTCCCTCTTCCCTTAGGATCGCAGATATGTTGCGCTTTACTAAACGAGTTGTGCAATACTCGACACGACTCGCAAAAAGCATAAATACACGCAAAGACACCACATTTTTCTGCTGTCAAAAAGCGCGGATAATTCCGATGAAAGCAATGCGGAGTATCATCTGAATGATAAGGGCATCGCATTGACATATTGTGTTCGGGATCGGAGACCTGTAATAAACATCGCTCGCAGAGCACATGACAGCTCTTGATGTCAGTGGACACGAACTCGGCGTTTGATCCTGGGATCAAATTACTAGTAAAAGTGTCGACTTCGAGTCTCTCCGTTGGTGCACATCGAACGGGATTTGCGGCCAATTCTTCACAGATAATGCATATCTCGTTTACCGGATGGCCTTCAGGTGGCAACAAATATATGACGTCTCCTTCCTCATTGGGGTAATTAATAACCATTGATTCCTCCAATTTCTTCTCATTAATCCACGTGACGGTCACTCGAGTGATTGAAGACATTCTTCCATAAATCTGTGTATAACACTCTCGCGGTCCGTCAGCCCATTCGGGAGGTTTCACCGTTTGGTCACAATAGTGATCGTAATACCAACGACTTGACTCATCTTTATTAGGCATCGATATCACCTCCTCTTCTATGTCTTCGAGTCGAGGGAACAATTGAGTCCGCCCTCCAATAGTGACTCTCGGCCTGTCTCTCAGAGGAGACCTAATTTGTCTCGTCTTTGGTCTCACTGAAGGTTCGTTATTATTGTTAGAAGCCATCGGACTTAAGGAGAATATTAGTTAAAGAGTAATAGTTAAGACATACCTAAGAATTGGTCACAAAACAATTAAAAGTGAGGACACAATTAAAGTTAGACTTTACTCAACGAGAGTTAATGAGAGGCTGAGCGCTAAAGCATTCAAATAATACGTCATATGTGAACAGCGCATGAGTCGTACTAATAAACATATGACTCAACTCTTGCGTCAATATTTTATACTTAAAAGTGGCGCACATTTTGTGGCCTTTGTTTGTCATAACATATGTTATGAATGTAAACAAAATTAAAACTAACTTAAAATTAATTAAAAATAAATATAAATTAAAATAAAACTAAATTAGGTTAAACATTGGACACAACTGGACTCAATAATTGTTTAGTAAGAAAAACACTAAAAGTTTGATTTTATTAAAATTTTTTATTCAATTCTGTAATTTCAGGCAAATTCTGCTCCCAATTAACGTCTTCTCAAGTGATTAATCATTGGTTGAGGGATAAGAGTCTCAATCCATTCGAAGAATGCATTTCTGAGCCAATCACTGATCTTATCGATGACTTCATCGCCATTAGATCCCAACATAATGGCTGCGTCCGGAGGGAACATACGAACAACCCTTCTCTTCACGTAAAGCCGGTCAATCAGCTGATCCGGATAGGTATCGACGGCCCAACAGCTGAAGACATAAAGTCTTGCAAACAGAATTGCATGAGAGGTTAAACGGGTCGGAGCCGGAAACGTCTTCACATAATCAATCGCCAAACCCATAAGAAAAGCAGTTCTGTGAGAGTATCTGAGGAAGTCTTGAATCTCTGGAGGACTGGAACAATTGATTGATCCATCCGTTCTATTATGGATTCTCATATTTGCCACTTCCTTTTCACTGAATAGTCCTCTAAAGTTCTTACAATATTCAGTGGCCATCAAATGATCGCAAGTCCACAGCAGACACCCCAAAGTGTCCATAAAGACCAACAGAACAGTACCTCTTTCTTCGGTGTAGACGACGTTCTTGTCGTATAAGAATCCAACCATTGAGACGCGATTATTCCAAATCACTTCATACATCTTAAGAGGAGTTGCCATCGATCCATACGCGGCATTGGCGACGTACTCAATGTGGACCAAATCATCATAACGTTCTCGAGGTATGTCAGAAGGATTTCTGGCCACTAATTTAATTCTTTCTTCACACGACAGGTTTGCCAGAACTGATTCAGTGAGTGAGGACTCAAACAAAAACCGGTATTCGGTATAAGCGTGACGACCAGCGGTTTCTAAGGGGTCATCAAAATAACCCAAATTCTGAGTCTTTGTATGATTAGCCCATAGAAGACCGATTCCGGGCGACTCTAAGAAATCCTTAGTCGCAACTCTCATATCCACTTCCCGTCTGACTTCATTCGCGACGACAGAGAACTCATTCTTATTCTTATAGAAAGGTATTGTAAACTTTTCTTCGCCGAGTCTTATCATTTCTTCTTTAAAAGACAATCTTTCGGCCATTTTGTTCACTTATTAGAAGAGTTTAACTGAAGTGTACTGAAGAACAAGTTTTTTCAAATGAAACACAATTTTCTTCAGTGAACACCTTTTTATAGTCCAGAGTTTTTGAGCCCAGAATTACATAAATTAACTAAAAACTCATCTAAACTTTGAGTCAGTTTTTATGTCTATTGTTTAGACCGGATATCGACAAATGACTTATGAGTCAATTATTAACTTCTTATAAGAATTTCATAAAAAACAGTGAAATAAAATATAATAAATTAAAGGATTAAACAAAAACAATAAATAAGAGTATGAAAGAAATGAAATGTATTGTAAAAGCGGTTAATATCAAAGAAATGAAAGTTTAAAAATTAGTGAATTATGAGGTGTAACGACTAGGACTCGAGACCTTGGGCCTGAGTCTCCCATTTCTCCTGAACTGATGTAAAGGCCTGGGCTGTGGGTAAGCCTTTCTAACCTTTGTTTTTATAGATGTGCCGACAATTTTTGTTTTGTTTTTCCTGTTATTTGAAGGCAAAACATCTGATGTACTGACGACGGGTTCTTCACTCGGAACAACGTTATCACTGACCGCTTCTTTTAGTCCACTATCATTGACTTTTATTTCATTATCACTAACCACCGGATGCCTTCGTTTGAATCTAATCATCCTCTCGACGTTGACTCTGCGGAACACATATTTTCCGTTTGCGGACATCAACAGATAACTATTAGCACTCAATCTTCTGGCAACAATGAAGACGCCTGAATAACGGTACTTAAGCTTCCCTCCCCTAGAAGTCTTCAGTTGGGGTTGGTGTACCAGAACTTCTTCACCAATCCGGAAGTCTATCTGCTTCCGGCCTACATTGAAAGTCTTAGCTCTCGATTTTTGGAGCTCTTCGTAGGCTTTCTTCACATCGCCTCTGATCTTCTGTAAGTTATCTGCGATTTCTTGAGATTTTCGTTCCGCAACTGTCACTAACGCATCCTTCCCTAGTGAGGCCTCAATTGGGATTCGAACTTCTTGACCGAACACGACCTCAAACGGTGATTTCTTAGTGGTGGTGTTAATCGAAGTATTGTAACAAAACTCTAGGAATGGAACGAATGAGTGCCAACGCTTGTGTTTCAAAAAGTAATCTGTAAGTGAAACACCGATAACTTTGTTGACCGCTTCGACCATTCCGTTACTTCGAGGATGGTATGGTGTCGTACGGTTGTGTTTGATACCACAGGAGTCGTAGAACTCTTGGCATTGGACTCCTGCCAAATTTTGACCACAATCGGTAATTAAGGTTTTTGGAAAACCTTATTTTAGCAGAAGTCGATTCACAAAAATGTCAAGAATCGTATCAGTGGTGGCCTCAATCATTGGCTCAATAAACAGCATACGTGAGAGCTGATCCATCATTACCAACACGTACTTATACTTATGTTTATCTTTAACTTTCAGGTCGTCCGCACTTCCCGGCAATGGACCCAATATATCCATTGATACAGTCTGGAAGACCTTATCTGCTATAGGAATTGGTTGATACAAGCCTTGATTGAAGTGTGGCCTTATTTTCCGTCTCTGGCACAACTCACAGCTGGTCACATAAGCTTTGGTGTCTTTAAACAGCTTCGGCCAATAGAAACGGCTTTGGATAATACCGACTGTTTTAGCTGTTCCCAAATGACCATGAGCATCGTGACATGCTTCGAGAACGGTCTGAACAAAATGTCTGGGAATGACCAAAAGGTATTTTACATTATCTTCTGTCCTAATGACTCGATATAACTTCCTTTCAAACAATAGGAAACCTCTGGCCATTCGTTTCTTCGTTTTTTGACTTCTGTTAGATTCTAAAATGTCTATGAGTTTTGTGCAGAACTCATCACTTCTCTGTTCTACACAAATGTCGATATTCTTCGGCCCGAGTGCTAACTTAATCAAGTCGACAGTCGTGGGAATGGCATAAAAAGAGAATGAAATTATTCCATCATCGGTTGACTCACTCGCATTGGGCATACGTGACAGACAGTCAACGTCGCAAAACCCTTTTCCGGCCGTATATTTAATGTCAAAACGGAACTCTTGTAATCGTAGAGCCCATCTGGTCAGACGTGCGTTCGGGTCCTTACATTTCATCAAAAAGCAAAGGCTGTGATGATCTACTTTGCACGTGAAGTGGACCCCATAAAGATAGTATCTGAACTTAAATATAGACCACACGAGTGCCAAACATTCGAGATGTGTGGTATGATATCGCGATTCGGGCCCAGACAGCGTTCGACTTACATAATGTATGGCTCGGGGGCGCTTCTCCTCATCATATTGGACTAATTCACCGCCTATTCCATACCCACAAGCATCGGTGCGTACCTCTAAAGGTTTCGTAGGGTCATAATGACCTAACACTGGCTCAGAGGTGAGCTTAAGTTTGAGTGTCTCAAACGCCATCTGTTCTGCTGAACCCCAACTGAAAATGCTATCCTTTTTTAAAAGTTTATTCAATGGGTGAGCAATGATAGCAAATCCTTTAACAAATTTGCGGTAAAAACCGGCTTAACCAAAGAATTGCTTCACACCTTTAGCATTCTTCGGAGGTTGCATCTCCCGAACAGCTGTGATCTTCTTAGGGTCGGGTCGGATGCCATCGAAATCAATTTCATGGCCCAAATATATAACTTTAGGGGACATAAACTCACACTTATCTGGTGACAACTTTAGTCCCGATTCAAGCATTCGTTGGAATAGGAGTTCAAGTCTCAGGTAATGTTCTTCGAAATCCTTTGAATAAACAATGATATCATCCAAATAAATATAACAGATCTTCCGAATTAGGCCATCAAAGACGTCTTCCATTATTCTCGCGCACATTGAGGGTCCATTGATTAATCCAAAGGGTAGGACCTCCCAGGCAAACGTGCCAATATGGGTCACGAAAGTAGTCTTGTCTTTGGACTACGGGTGCATTGGTATTTGTCAAAAACACGATTTGAAGTCTAATATGGAATACCATTTGTTGTTCCCCAACGTCTCTAAGCCATCTTCGATCCGTGGTAAGGGAAACCTATCCTGTCTTGTGATGGCATTAACCTTTCGGTAGTCACAGCAAAGACGGATGTCTCCCGTTTTCTTCTGTACTAAGACTATAGGTGAGCCCCAATCAGTTTTTATGGGTTTGATGAGGCCCTGTTCCAAGAGTTTCTTCACCTCTTTTTCAATAAATTCCTTTTCTTTAATACTCGTTCTATAGGGCACCGATCGTACCGGCGGGTGATCTCCTGTTTCAACCCGATATTCCACCCCTTTTACTCTACCGATAGGATCGCCCTCAAGACAAAAGACTTGACGATACTTTGTCATCAATTTTAAAAGTTTACTCTTCAAGTCATCGCCTAAATCTCCTCTAATGTTTACCACATCTTTAAGTTTTGGGTCAATTTTATTAAAAACAGATGATTTAAAAACTTTCTTCGGCTCTTGCCGTGCGTCTGATGAGATGTCAAATGAGTCTAAAATAAAATCTGTGTCGTCGAGTGTTTGTAAAATTCCAATCTTTTTGTCTTTGGGAATACAAATAAAGTCTAATGTATTATTTGTGATGGCGATCGTACAACGAGATCGCGTGGCGTCAATGATCCCTTCCTGTATGTAAAACATGTCCTCATCGGGAGAGTTCTTCAATAATACGTCTCTCATTAATCCTTTCGGGACTCGAACCGACACGAGTCGAGTCTCTTTTGGTCTGAGAGCGAGTTTGTGGGTCATCTCAACCTTATCGTTGGACTCTAAACAATTAATAAAATTTAAAAAAGTTTTGTTCTCTTTTTCCATCGATTTCTTTGTTTTAACTACTTTTCTCACTTTCTTTTTCTTAGGTGTCGATAGTTTCGTCGGCCTTTCCTGTACTTTAGAAGTCGATGAGAGTGACGGTAGTGGTTGGCCTTTATTTGGTTTTGAGACCCTTTTAATTACGAATTTATTAGGATTCGGGTCGATATCACTTCGATGTTTAATACTAATGTGAACATCCTCTTGGAACATCCATTGTTGAAAACCTGGGGCCAAAACTATACCCATGGGTGTCATAAAGTCATTCCCAAGGAGTACATCACAATCCATCGCTTCCATAATGGCCACTGGCATAACGATTACTTTGGAGTCAAGTTCTATCTCAACTTTCACAACTCCTAAAGGGGTCACTTTACGTGAATCGGCAACACTCAGGGCATTATAAGGCCAGGGATGCCATTTATTAGTGATTTG
>JAQFZM010003149.1:0-11662 GCA_034695785.1 Galumna obvia | reverse complement strand
CCGTCAGATTTCATGTCTTCTTTGAGATAAGATTTGTATTAAAAAATTATTGAAAATCAATTTCAGAGCTCCAGAATGTCATAAATACTTCAATTGTCAGACATTTATTTTTCAACAAAAAAATATATTTTAAATTTTTTTATTCTATAAAACATATAAAAAGTCATTTAGAAGTCATTAATTTTTCTTAATTTGAAACCAAACAATAAAGTTCTTTAAACTTAATGATTATACAGTCTCTATACTGTAGATACAGTCTTTGCCAAAACATACCTAAAACTATAAAACAAATTTAACTAGATTATGTTTGGAACTTTTTAATAAAATTTTTATCACTTATTTATTATTTATTCTTATTCATAAAATATATAAATATTTTGAGATTCATTGATTTTTGTAAGGTAACAAAATTCCATGAACAATTCACAAATCATCTTGTCATTCATGTTTTGGGTTACCTCTCAGATTTTCGGTCAAGGACAAAATAAAATCAAATCTGTAAACAATAAGAAAAAGATAACAATAAAACAGATTTGACTGATGTAGGGGGTGCCCCTCTGTACCCCCTTGCTCATCACTTTCTTATATATTGTGGCCTTAAATATGAAAAACAACGAGAATTTGTGGAATAAAACTTTTGTGTTTATTCGATAAGAGTAGAGTTACTGGTAGTGGGCAAAGGGTTGAGAGGCCTTAAAAGGGATTACATTGGGGTCAGGGATTTAGGTTTATTGGGAATTAGTTTTATTTTAGATTAAATTGGGTTTTCTTAAGAAAAGGGGTTCTAAGAATAGGGGATGAATTAGGTCTGGCTCTCAATATTATGTGAATAAATATTAAAATTTGGGAAATGTTTTTAAAACAATTTTTTTCATTTAAATAAAATTTAATTTGTTCTAATAAATGATCAAGTTACTTTTGAATAACTGAAACTTGTTATAATTGAAAATATAAGTAAGTTTATAAAAATGTTTGTAATGATATATTGGAAAAATTAATATTTCTGTTTAATAGTCTTTTTAATAGTTTTCATAATATTTCCTGAATTGAAAGTGAAGTTTAAAAAACTTTCACTTTTGATAAAGTATTGAACTCTTCTTCTGGTGAAATGTCTTTAAAGAGAAGAGAGAGTCAGAGAGACCACTGACTTAATAATAATAATATTAAGTTAATATCAAATCCGGTTGTGTTTGCATTTCTTTGAAGAGAAAGTTTTGTAAGTCCTCTCCCAAAGTTTAGTCACCTTAAGAATTCTTTATACTTAACTGATATTCTGAGCCCTCGGGTGGGACCAATGTTGGCATAAATGTTGTTTTCTGGCTTTACTTTATTTGAATAGATTCGGTCCGTATATATATTCTGTGTAACGACTGCTAACTTTCAATTAATCGTTGCTCAGAATCAACACATTTCTTAAGATAGAAGAGGAATGTCTTCAAACAAAACTTTAGTTTTATTTTCACTTTTTGTAAAAATTGTGTTGTTTTGTGTGACCGCATGTCCTCATCATAAAGATGGACACGAAGTCGAAGGCAAATCAGATACCTTTAATTCGGGTAAGTTTTTTGTTTTAAGAAATGGATAACAAAACTGTTTTACTAAAAATAGTATCGAATGACATGAAAGTGATTTGCTATTACGGGAGTTGGGCTGTATATCGCCCTGGTGATGGCAAATTTCCAGTTGAAGAGATCGATCCATATCTTTGCAGGTTAGCTTGTTAATTTGTTAAGAGTTAGAACCTAAAAATCTGTTTTAATTTCGATAAATTTATATAAATTATAGTCATTTGATTTACGCGTTCGCGGGTTTGAGTCAAGACAACAAAATTAGACCTCTGGACCCATACAATGATCTGAAGGAGAATTACGGAAAGGGAGCTTTTCTTAGATTCAATTCACTTAAAAATGTGAACAAAAACTTAAAAACTTTGATCGCAATCGGGGGTTGGAATGAGGGGTCCATCAAATATTCAACGATGGCTTCAAAACTTGAATCGAGAAAAGTTTTTGTCGAATCTGTCGTTAATTTTATTGAAAAATACGGATTCGATGGACTCGATTTCGATTGGGGTCAGTCAGTGGTCATCTATTTTATTATCCTTTGATTTCATTTTAATATTTGTTTAGAATATCCGGCGTCGAGAGGAGGGAAACCTGAAGACAAACAGAATTTTGTGACACTTCTCAGAGAATTAAAGGAAGCCTTTACTCCGCGCGGATATTTGTTAACCGCTGCCGTATCCGCCGGAAAGTGGAATATTGACCCTGCTTATGATATCCCAGCAATTTCCCAGTAAATGACTTAACTATAACTTATAAGATATACTTTATATTAATTTCTTTTTGAAAGGTATTTGGATATAATAAATGTAATGTGTTATGACTATCACGGGGGGTGGGAAAACAGGACAGGTATGTCAAACATCAAATTTAATCATAGACTCATCTAGCAAATAATATTTGATAAAAGGACACAACGCTCCACTTTATGGCCGACCCGATGAAGTTATGAACGACAGAATCTCAAATGTGGTCAGTTCTCATTTATATCTATTTTTTTTATTTACAACCAAGTACAATTTTATATAAAATTATTAGATATAATTTATATATATCTATAGTTATAATGATATATATCTATAGTTATAATAAAATATATATTTATAGTTATAGAATATAACATCATTTCTTCCAAAATGTTACTAAAAAAACAAATAATTAAATATAAAAACAATATTTGAATTTAGAAAACTTTCGAAATACTTTGAAAAGTAGTGATAAAATAAAATATTAAAATACTTTATTAGAAATTAAAAAAGTGTTTATTGTCTATAATTATATCATTCATTATTATAAAAAACTCATAAAAAGTTATTTAAAAAGTGATAATTGACTTACAGTTTAATAAAAGTCGATTTTAAAAGTCATCCCAAGAATAAGTTTATTTTAAGTTATGAAAAAAATTATTTAAGTCATAAACTTTTAACAAATTATTTTAAAACATTATATCAAATGTTTTCAATATTTAATTCTTAGTCATTATTTAAATAAAATGAAATATTTTTTTTCAGAATTTTTCAATAAACTATTGGATATCAAAAGGAGCGCCAAAGAATAAAATAGTTCTTGGTATGGGTACTTATGGCAGATCATTTACCTTACAAAAGGCAGATATGAATGGACTCTACGCACCCGCACCTTCAAAAGGAAGAGCAGGTCCATTCACTCGAGAAGCGGGTTCTCTCGGTTATAATGAGGTTTACTTTTTAAATGTTTTAAATATTATTTAAAACATTTTTTCCAAAAGATTTGCGAAAATAGGAAACAATGGACTGAAGTACGCGATCCCTACTATTTATCGCCCTATGCTTACAATGACAGACAATGGGTTGGATTCGATGACATCGAGAGTATAACATTAAAAGCACAATACGCTAAGGCTATGCAATTGGCCGGTGCTATGATTTGGTCGGTCGAAACCGATGACTTCAAAGGCAAATGTGGAGCAAAGTATCCCCTCTTGAATGCCATAAATCAAGTATTTAAAAGTAATAGCGTTGTTATGCCAACACCCGCTCCAGATTCAGACAGCCCAACCCCATCCTCTTCATCGGCTACAAAGCCGTGGGTTTGGGCCTCACCATCGACTAAACCTTCGTCTACAACGACGACAACTACAACAACGACCACAACGACCACAACTACTACGCCCTCAACGACAAGTGTTAAACCGACCCCTGAAAGAAAGCCTTCTTCTGTTATGTGGTCGTCAACAAGTGTATGGCCCTGGGCTCCCACACATCCCCCTCAACAAAGTTCAAGTTCTATTCAGGCCGAAGAGATGACGTCATCGACTACTATTTCGAGCACAAGTACAAGCCATGAGGTGGAGGGCGAACCAAATAAGCCGTTTAGTTGTCCCGGAATCGGAATTTTCAAACACGAAAAGGACTGTCAAAAGTTTTATCGATGTATTCCAACCCAATCGGAGGCAGTCTATAAACCATTTGAGTACACCTGTCCCGCAAAGACAGTTTTCAATCAAAAGACGGGTCTTTGCGATTGGGTAGAAAATGTGCCCGAATGTGCCAAAAAAGTTCCCAACACTTTCTTTAGATTTCATAATTCATTTGGAAAATAATACGACTAAAAGCGGACATCAAATCACTTCTGATCTCTTATTTGAATCCATAAAATGTTTTGAAAAACTTTTCATTTAATTTATAGTAAAAACAGAAAATACAATAAAATCTCAATTAAATTATAATATAATAAATGCTTATATTATGTCATTGTCTGCACACTTAAGCAAAAGTTAAGCAAAAGTAAACATTTCTTATAATAAAAATCTTATTAAAAATATTTATAAAAATTATAAAATAATAATAAAAAAGCAAAAATAGGCGTCACTTTAAGAAAGCGAAGACTTTTCTGAGATTCAAAGCGTTTTCATTAAAATCTTTTGACTCAAAAGTTTTGAGACTAAATGTTTGGCACTTAATAGAGAGGAACACTATTTGACTGATTTGACACTTAATGTCATTTATGACTAAAAAAAGAGTTAATGAATGGTTCAAATATTAGAGTTAGTCTGTCCAAAATCATGAGTTCAATAGTTTTAGATCCAATTCACTCATATATTCTCAATGGATGACATAAGTTAATACATGTATAATATTTAGTGAATATTAGCTAATATTAGAGCAAATGTTTTTCATTTAAATATTTAGCCATTTGTGGGACAGACCCTAAACTCGTTAATTTTGTTCCCAAACACATCTCATATTGTGTTGGAGTTAAAGATTGGTTACAATGAATGTCGTGATAGATATGAACTAAATTATAGTCAATCGACCGAAAAATAGTGAAATTACTTTTAATAATGCGATCGTAGAGATTGACGTCTTCCATACCCCAGCCCTGAATGGAAACGTTGAAACCTCCGACAGCTATCAGATCACTCTTATAAAGTGAGACAATTCCAAACCCGAATTGTCTCCAATAACCGCTATTTTCATTCAAATCTTCGTTTGTTTTGTTCTTTAATTGAAATCGAGAACTGTATTGACTAAAAACTATTGGAAAATAGAATTGTTTTCTTTGAATTGTATTGAGTCGAACGCGAATAATAACATCTTCAGTGAACTGCATATCGACGTCAAGAAATAAAAGTAAATCATTGCTTTCAAACATTGAGGACCCTCTTTGAAGAGCTGCTGCACGAGAGAAAAGACCCCCCAATTGGCCCACTCTTAGAGTAATTCCTGATTTTCTGATATCATTTAGAATTGTTTGCATTTTATTCAATTCATTTGCATTTTGTGCCGAATCAGGAAAGAGAACGACCGCTAAACTAATATATTTATCCCTTAAATAAACTCTTTTGAAATTTTCAACGAATCGAAGAAAAGTATCGATTCTTCCGGAGAGCGGAACTATTATGTGAACCATTTGTGTGAAATCATAAGCTTTTGATTCTCTAATTTGTATCTCAGAAAATGTTTGAATGGCATACGTATGTCTGCGCACAGGAATCGTCATTTTACGACCTTTGAAACGTCTATAAACTAGCAACAAATCTAAAATGAATTGATTTCCAACTAAAGGGTTGAGTCGAGAGTATCCATAGTAGAGATTCTTGAATTCCATGGTTCGGCCCTTTTGTTTGGAGTCTTTATTAATGGAAGACATTATTTCTTGAATATTATTTTCAACGGAACGAATAAAATGATTTTCGATGTGACGTTTGGGGTTTATATTTGTGGCCGAATAAATGTTATGTGAAATGAAATCCCACGGAATATATAAATCAGTTTCGGAAAGCGATTTAAAATCTATGAGTTGACCCAAATTTAAATTCTTTGAGTATTTTTTGTCAAATCGATTGAATATTTCTTCAGTCGATATATTGAGAGCTTGAGTTGTCTGGAAAAGAGTTCGATATAATTGATTCAATTGGTGTCTAACCATTTGATGTTCACTATTCTTAAAATAAAGATAAAGTCGTTTCATATTTGAGGGTCTTTTAATCGGATGAATAGTAAGCGCTCTATAAATTGGTTTCGATTCAATAATTCCATTATTTAATGAAATTTCATGACTAGAGTTGTGGTGAAATAATTGTTGCATTTCATAACTCCAAGTACAGGGAATTCCTGTCGATAAGCGAACACATCGTCCGATCTCTACGTCTTCGTGAGTTGAATACAAATGTTTGAGACAATACTGAATATTATTTGCAAATAATTTTAGAGTCGATCTACTCATTACAACTCCGGGTCCTCCCATACAGAAATTCTGGTCTGAATCGAGACTTAATTGTCCGAATTCTTCTTTATTTCCGACCCCCGCCTGACCTATAAATTGAGGTTTAGAACTGTTAACTAAACGAAGAAAAGCCTCCAATTTATCGGTATTTATATAAACGTCGTCGTCAGCCCTCATAAAGAACTCAAATCTATCGATGAAGTGATCGCTCATAAACTTAAACATTAAAAACGATTTCTTCTGCGGAGGATATGAGTCGTCGACAGTCGGCAAAGAAACCAGAGGTAAACCATAAGAAGATCTTCAGATAAAATGAATAAAAAGTAATAACACAATTGAATTAATTAACCATTAATTTACCTCGAAGAAGAACTCGAGAAGAATATAACTCTGCCATTAAGTTCTTGTGCCCACGTCTTATATATGGATAGCGCTCTTGAGTCCAGATATTTGTGAGCAGTCATTACTCCGATGAGAACCAGATTTTGTCCCATATTTTCGTTTCGGATATTTTCAATCAAATTCTGTAAAACAATGTTTTTGTCGTCCATTTGTTGGAAGTCATCGAAAGTATTGACATTTTGGGAACAAAAAGCACTTTCTTTCCACTGATGTCTGAATGTCGTCAGTTGTGAACAAACTGTGAATCCGATGACAACTCCCGACAAATAATGAATTAAATTAGTGGTAAATCGTCTGTTCTTTCGCTTTAATTCATTCATTTTTTGTTGAAAATAAACAAAATATAAATATTTTGAGTTTAAATCAAAAGTTTTATTGAATACAAAACTTTGATTTATAAATCAAAAACTAAATAAAAGATTCATATCTTAAGTAAATATATTTGATTTCATTGAATATTTGTTTATAAACACAAATATAGAGTCAATTAAATCAATTGATTCAAAAATGAGTCATTAATTGAACTCTTCTTTAGAATAAAAAGTTTTATTTGAAAAAATGTTTTGATTTTGTGAATCTGTTGTTCATTCAATGAGTACGTAATATATTTATATTGTTTTACAAAAGAAAAAAACCATTTATAAAGTTGTGATTTTGGAAGATTGTTTTGGTGTATAATACCTTGATCACATTTTAAAGCAATTTATTAAATAATAAGTATTCAATTGATTTATTAATTGATATTTAATATATTTATTAGTGAATGACTCAAAGACTAAATTGATATTTAAATGTTTACAGACATGCGTTCAAACACTTGAAAAATGAGTAAAAATGTAAATAAATTGCGTTACGGAATAGGAGGGGTTCGGTATATGAAGAGTGAGTTCCTTCACTTAAATTTCAGTGAAATGAGTAAACTTTGGCTACAAATGAGTTGTTTTGAAGACTAAATATTTTATTTGTTTTTTTTCAGTTCATTTGTTTTCAGTATTTCATGAAATTCAGTCGTCAATCGCTTGAAGTGAACGACTATTTATGACATCTGTTTAAGTGTCGGATTGAGATAAACACTGATTACCACTTAAATCATTGATTAGACTGTTTTCAACCATTTTAGTCATTCAGACATTCATTGAAATAATTGTTCTTCAATTATGTCTGCTTTTGATGACAACAATCCATTCGGTGATCCCTTTTCAGTAAATATTTCTCTTTTAAGTCTATTTAAGTTTAATATATTTTATTAAATTAAAGGATCCGTCGATCACTTCAGCCACAAATAAAGCGCCGATTAGTGGCGACTCAGGTCTTGAAGACTACAATCCTTTCGCTAATCAGACGACACGACCCACGAATGTATGTCTTAAGTCTTAAAACAAACTTTTAATTATTGATAAAAATCGAGAATTTTTTTATTGAATCAATAAATATATTTCAGTCAATACGAGGGGCGGCGAACCCTCCCATAACTACTCCGGAGCCGGCAGTGATCAACACATCATCATTAGGGCCAACAAATAAGTCATATGTCTCTCCTCCGGCTTATACTCCGTCTGCGGCTCAAAATATATCCATCGATGAAATTCAAAGACAAAAAGAAGAATTAGATCGAAAAGAAGCGGAATTGGCTCAAAGGGAGGAAAGACTTCGGAGGGAAGCCATGACTATGAATAAAGAAAATAATTGGCCGCCTCTGCCCTCTTTCTGTCCGTTTACGCCATGTTTTTATCAGGATATTAATGTTGAAATTCCCGTCGAATTTCAAAAAATAGTTCGACTCGTTTACTACCTTTGGATGTGTATGTCTTATGTCTTATGTCTTGTCTTATGTCAAGTGTTTGGTCTCAACAATAATAATCTAAATTTAATATTTAAATCTATTGAAGATTATGCGGGAGTTTTATTCGTAAACTTTTTGGGAGGAATGGCGGCAATGATTGAAGGAGTGGACAATGGTGCTGGCACTTTTGCCTTCTCTATTGTGGCGCTTATAATCTTTACTCCGCTTTCATTTGTTTGTTGGTTTCGACCCCTCTATAAGGCGTTCAGGTTTTTATTACATAAATTTTATACAAAACTTATTTTGTTTTTATTTATAGAAACGACAGTTCTTTTAATTTTATGGTTTTCTTTTTCGTATTTTTCTGTCAATTGGTTTTCTCTATTCTTTGGGCGATCGGTATTCCAGGAATGAGTGCAATGTATTTATAGTTTTATTACTTTTATTAATTTATTTGCCTTAAAATATAAAATATTTAATGAAAATATCGTTTCACTCGAAAAGTGGAGTAATCAGAGGATTAATAATAATAACAAAATCGAGCAAAACTATAGAGTTAGCGCTCGGTATCTGTTTCATAATGATTGGCATTCTTTGGGCACTCCTCTCAATAACTTCTATTTATGTTATTTCGAAGGTATTGCTCGACATTTAACCTCTCAATACATAAATGACCGAAAGGAGTACCAAAAAAGGGCCCAAAAAATTGATTTATTTTATTGAAATTTATGTTTAATTTATTTTTTATTTAATATTTTTTTTTGGTTTCGACAGCGGTTTAATTACGGCGATTAAGTGGAGTTCTAAGAGCACTGTTCTCTTCACTATATTTATATTTTTGTGCGCAATAGTGACGGCCAGCTATGCTTTGGCCTCCTTTTTGGTCTTAGTTAAGGTCGAAAATAAATTGAATTTTTATTTATTTAATTAATATTAATATTTAATGGATAACATAAAACAGGTTCACAGCATTTACCGATCGACGGGTGCGAGTATGCAAAAGGCACAAATGGAATTCACCCAGGGTGTACTCCGTAATGAACATGTACAACAGGCAGCCACTGCTGCGGCCGCCGGCGCTGCGCGACAGGCAATGAATCAACAGTTCGGACAACAACAACAACAAAGCAACGGCTCTGGTCTCAGATTTTAATTTATTGTATGAATGAATGAAAGGTATTTTATTTGATTTATTTTTAATTTTGTGATTCACTCACAAAAGAATATTTTTTTGTTGATATTATAATTCAAATGCATTCCCTATTATTAAGATATTAAATGCGGGAATTTATAACATTTCTAATGACTTTTTGCCTCAAAAAAATTCTATAATTGTTTCAATAATTTATATAAAAACCATTAATTGTATTCTTAATTACGACTAAATTTTTAATTAAATGTAGTTCTTGTGATTCATTTTTTTTGTCAAATCAGTTATAAAAAGTACTTCTTTAGTCAAAAACTGATTACTTGTATTGTTAACAATGAATTGATAACAAATCGACAATAAATTATTGAAATATTAAAACCTTTTTCGATTAAATTTCTTAACTTTTTTTTATCGTTTTTTTGGATAACATTTACTTAATTTATATTCTATGGAAACGAAGGTTAAGACCAGGGATGGCAAATAGGGGGGTACCCCCCTTTGGAGCCAAAAATCGGAAAAATACCCCCCTTAAACGAGAGTTAGAGGACCCCCCCCCCCTAGAGAAAGAGAGGAAAAAAGAGGAAAAAATTCGTAAAATTAGGCAAAAAAGAGAAAAAAATTAAGAAAATAATCAAAAGATGGCAGAAATTTGAAGAAACTTAAAGGAAAACATCAATAAATGCATAAAATCGTCAAAAATTATGTTTTACGCTCAAATTTTGATCCTCAGAAATTTTGATAATTTTACAAAATTGCCTTTTTGCCGAAAATTCTTAGTTTTTTGCATTAATTTTGATAATATGAATTAATATATGACTGAGTAAAGAAATTTAAGTCAGAAAAGCCTTAAAATTCATTTTTATGTTTTTTAAAGCAATTGTGGGTCATTTTCAAAATACCCGCCTTATACCTTCATCTTGGCTCGGTCTTTTGCCATCCATGGTATAAGTATCTATCAAAACATGATATTCACATTAATTCATTTATTCTATTCAAGCTAAAAGCCAAATCAAGGCTTAAAAATTAGGTTAATTTATGAAATTTATTAACCAAGCAGGAATAGCCATCAATATGGTGTATATAGGGGTGAATATGGTTATCCCTATAACAATAACAATTTCTTTTGCAAAAAGCGAATTAAATAACTGATCCCCACATAATTTTTATAATTAATGCAATTTATAAATATAAACATTTTATTATGTTAACACTACTTTACCATGCAAAGTTTTAATCGAAATCTGTTTTAAATTACAGTTTAAAATATATGAAATTCTTGTACATCTGCGCTCTCCTTTCAATTATATGAAATATTTATATTCATTTAAATTCATTTACTTTTGTTATTAAAATCATTTAAATATTAATTTAAAAATTGTTTGAAATAGATATTTCAATCAAGTGAACTTGCATATTATTTATTCAATAAGCTTCTTTTTATCTCATTTTTAATATATTGTTAATAAAATGAAATATTCTTGCAAAATTAATTACACAAGTTTGAAAACTAGATCCTTGTGAATATATGCAAGATTAATTTATAATGCCAGATACTATTAAAACAGAAATTCGTATATGATCATGCAAAATTTTAAAATTTGAAGAATAAAAAATGGTTTTTCAAATGCATTTTATATTTTATTCTATATCAGGTTATTTTGTAAAAACTTATCATGTTATATAATTAAAAAAGCAAAATTGGATTTTTAAAAAGAAATTTGAGCAAGATAAAAATTAAAAGGAAAAATATAGATTGTTTATTAATTAAAAAAAATTTTGGTTGTAGTTTTTAACCATGTTAATATTTTATATTTCACATGAATTCAATTTTTAATTAATAGAGTATTTTATGCGAAATAATCCAAAATCGCGAAACCTAAACTCGCGAAACCCAAAATCGCGAAATCGAAAATCGCGAAATCCAGAATCGCGAAACCCATAATCGCGAAACCCGAATTCTCGAAACCATAATTAACGGTGTAATTTAGTTTATTTTAGGTTAGGTTTGATTAGGTAAGTTTAGGTTAGGTTAGGTAAGGTTAGGTTAGGTTAGGTTAG
>JAQFZM010003148.1:0-11664 GCA_034695785.1 Galumna obvia | reverse complement strand
CTAAAATTTCTCTAAGGAAATTTTGTATATTCAATGGGATTCCCATTATTTTTAACTAAAAATGACGTAATTCATGAGCAAAATGATAAAATTTTGGCGCCAAAATAAGCGATAAATACTACGTTACATAGAAATAAATCAAATTTACAGTGTGACCTCGTTTTAACGAACGTGTCGGGACCAAATTTTGTTCGTTAAAACGAGGTATTCGTTATAAAAAGTTCAATTTCTATAGTAAATGTCTACTTGGTTCCTAAGGGTACCTTTGTATAACGAGGTATTCGCTATATCAAGGTTCGTTATAACGAAGTTAAACTGTATTATAGATTTTATAATAAATAATAATAATGAATTAACTTAAGAAATAAATTAAATAAATCTCCTTTTGTATTTAATGAGCAATCTGATTCCCATTATCATTAATTAGGGTGATTAAATCAGTAAAAATCAGTAAAAATAAATAAAAATACGAAATTATTTTTAGGCGAAAAACTGCAAATTAAGAGAAACCAGTCCATTAATTAAATATTTATTTTATAATCTTGCTTTTTATTTTTTTCATGATTTATAATCCATAAATTAGTGAATTTTTTTAAATATATAATTAACATTCAATAGGATTCCAGTTTATTAAATTTTAATGTGGGAATCCGATTGAGAGAAATATTTTAGAAAGTTTCTAGAAACTTTCCAGGTATTTTTCGAAATACGAGAAATTTGCGAACTCTACCCTGAGGTCTCCAATGTGAATTTATATAGATCATCATCTTTAACATCATCCATGATTAAATTATCATCTTCTACATTTTTTCTACAGCCTCATATTTTTGAGATAGAGACGTATAAACCGATTCGTTAATATATGGAAGAGATTGGATTTCTGCGAATAGCTCAGAAACTTTAGTAAATAAACCTGATTTTTCAGTTTAATCATGTATGTATTTATAATTTGAATAATTTAAAAATTCAAATACAAATTAAACACTATTTAATGGTGCTTTCAAATTATAAAATACATTAATTAAAAGTAACATAAATATAAGCTATAATACGGTGCAAAATTAGTTATAAAAAACGAAAATACTTTCACTTAGATCTGATATACAATCAAAAAAATACATATGCGAATAATAACTTAAACGGAACAAATTTAACTAGGTTATAGTTCAAATATTTTGATCAAATTTTTATCACCTATTCTTTTGTTATTCTTGTTTATAAAATATATTAAAGTTTAGAAATAAACTTGCAATTTTTTGACAAAATACTTATCTTTTGAGTGATTACAACAAACATCAATTCAATTACAGTAAAAATTCAAACAATTTTTGATTTTGAAGGAAAGAAAATTATCGACATTTCTTGTGGTGAAAGACATATACTAGTTCTGACTGTTTGGGAAATTATTCTTTGGGCTACAATGGATATGGTCAATTATGTTTAGGTCTACTTGGAGATTATTTATTGTTTATCTTATCAGTTGAAATATTTTTAAAATAAAATAACCATGATCAATAAGTCATCAATAATGTAAAAAATATAAAAATGAGATAATTCTCAGAAATAATAAACGGAAAATATTTGTTGATATAATTTGTTATTTTAGTGAAATAATTGTGTTCTTCGATTAAATCAATTAAATCCTATCGAAGAAAGTCTTTATTATTAAATACATAATTTAATTACCAGCTTTATTTTAGTATTGATTTCTTTAAACTTTCTTTCAACAAAAATATATTAAATATTATTTCAAGAATACTATATAAAAATCAATTAATTGAAAAGTTTTGGAAAAACAAATAATTGTATTAATAAACCAAATGATTGTCATTATCATTGAATAATTTGATTTCGGGTCCAAATTAACGACAAAAGTAATATATACCAAGATTAAAGTAATAATATAATAAACTAAACAAAAAAAGAAAGATTTACATAGTTTATTACTGCATTATATTTCTTTCGAACTTATTTCCATTAAAAACTTTGATATGATGACCTTGTGGAATTTTTTATTAGTTTTCTTATAAAGGCGTAAATGGCAACCGCAATGAGAGGTAAGAATAATACCCAAACCCATGTCCAGGGTGATAGGTTTTCATCATGATTTACAACTTGACTACAATTTCCAGCAATTCCTGAATATCCTGGGTTACAAACACAAGAACTATATGAACAGTGACTGTTAATATCAACAGTCATATGGCAATAATAATCGGAATAACAAGCATGGTAAATACATTTTCCTTTAACATTAATATAACCCGAATTACATACACAGGAATAGAGATAACAATGACTGTTAATATCTTTTACAGTGCATTCAGAATCTAAAGAACAGTCTTGTGAACAATACAAATAGGAGGAAGAGTTGTCTGGGTAATATCCGTTATCACAAACACAAGAGTTATTCGAACAATGACTGTTGAAATATCTTGAAATACAGTCAGAGTTAAAATTACAGCCATATTTCTTACAAATGCCATTTACCAGACTATAAAGCCCTTTCACACAAGAACAAGTGCCATCATAACAGTTACTGCCATTACCTAACAAACGATGACAATCTTCGTCGACGACACAACCATCAATTTTACAAATATTATTTATTAGGAAATAACCCCTATCACAAATACAGGAACCATACGAACAGTGACTGTTCGGATCAAATTGTAAACAGTCAGAACTGGCAGTACATCCATGGTAAATACACGTGCCATTAACTTTCTTAAAACCGGAATTACATTTACAGGAATGAATAAAGCAGTGACTGTTGATATCCCTTTTAGTACAGGTTGAATCCAAAAAACAGCTATCTTTCTTACAAATATCACCATCTAGGTAATATTCAGTATCACAAAAACAAGAGCCAAACGAACAGAAGCTGTGGATATCTCTTTCAGTACAATCAGAGTTGTAATCACATACATCTTTCTTACAAATACCATTCACTTCATAGTAATCCTTAAGATTACATTTACACGAATGGGATATAATATCGCAATGACTGCCAATTATTGAATTACAATCTGAAAGGGTTTTGCATGACTTTGATTGAATAAAAACAACCATGCTAAAAAACACCAAAAATTGTAAAAATATTTTTGTCACCATTCTTTAGGGATAACTCTTCAAATGAAATGCTTTACAATTGATTCGCACTTATGTAATGAATTGTTTTTAATGTTAAGTCAATTAACGAAAAATTTTTATTATCGCGCTTTATGTAATGTATTATCGCATAATATAATCACCTAGGATACTTATACTCTTCAAGTCATTTTATATGAGCAATAAATAGGATCAGAATAATAGACATCAGAATAATATATTTTTAAATTTTATTTTAATTTGAAATAATTTAAGTGAAATTAGGTAACAGTTTTCTTATTAAAATTAATATTAATAATAATTAATCAGTTTTTTATTGTTATTTTAAAAACCTAAGAGAAATATAAAATAATAGATTCCATTTTGGTTATAAAATCATTTATAATTTTAATCTCAAAGAAAGATAAATAAGCATAATAAATTTTATTAGGTGACAATTACATTTATATTGTCGCCGGGTTTTTTGGAACCATTTCAAATCTATGTATATATAGATTGTAAAGAATAATATAAATTATCAAATATTGTAATTTTTATTGCAAATAGAAGTAGTGCTTTACTCTTTTGTATTTAAAATTTTGTCAATTAAAAATTATTGTAATTAAAACAAATTTTATATATATTACAATGTGTGAAGACTCAACCCTTTGGATGTCATTATAGAGAAATTAAAATAATTAAAACTCCAAAATTACTTTACATCCTTTATAATCCTTTCTGAGTTATCTTTAAAAAGTTTGATATGATGACCTAGTTGACCTTTTCCTTATATAGAAATATATGGCGATCGCAATGACAGGGATTAGGAAGAACACCCAAAACCAAGTCCAAACACTTTTTTTATGACTTGCATCAAGACTACAACTTCCAACATTTCCATAATAACCCGAATCACAGACACATATATTTCCTAAACATTGACTGTTAGGATCATTTAAATAACAATCATCATGTTCATTACAACCATGGTAGATACAGCTACCATTAATTTTAGTAAAACCCATATCACATACACAAGAACCGTGATAGCATTGACTGTGAATATCTATTACAGTGCAGTCAGAATCATTTAAACAAACGGTGGGTTTTGCACAGATATCAAGAATTGAGTAATATCCTGAATCACAAACACATGAGTTATCCAAACAATGACTGTGAATATCTCTTGAAGTACAGTCAGAGGTATAATTACAGACACGTTGTTTACAAATACCATTTACTAAGTAATATCCCGTTTCACAAACACAAGAGCCATACAAACAGTAACTGTCATTTCCTATCAAACCATAACAATCAAAGTCGAGGATACAGTTTATAGTACAATCTCCATGATATCGAGAATAATCGTCATTACATTCACATACCCCATTATAGCATTGAGTGTTTGGAGCATCTTGAAAGCATTGGGAGTCACTTGTACACATTTTAGTACACATGTCTAAACCGGTATAGCCGTCATTACAAACACAAGTATTTAATGAACAATGACTGTATATTGACCAAGACATACAATCGTTATCCGAATTGCATTCATATATAAGACAATTACCATAAAATTCAGAATTACCACAAACACAAGAGTTATACAAACAATAACTTTGAGGATCAGCTGCAAAACATTCAGAGTTGGAAGTACACCCATGATAAATACATATACCATCAATTTTTTTATAACCTGTATTACATTGACAGGTATTTAAATAACAATCACTGTTTGGATCACTACTGTAACAGTCTTTACCTATAATGCACTCATTCTTTAAACAATGGCCAACATTTCCAGTATATCCCTTATCACAAACGCATGAGTTATTCGAACAGTGACTGTGCGAATCAGCTGCAAAACATTCATAATTGAAAGTACATTTAAGGCCAACGCATATGCCATCAACTTTCTTTAAACCTGGATTACATTCACAGGTATTTAGAGAACATTGACTATTGATATCTTCTTTTGTACAGTCAGAGGTCAAATTACAGCCATTTTTCTTACAAATACCATTCACTTCATAGTAATCCTTAAGATTACATATACACGAATGGGATATAATATCGCAATGACTGTCTTTTATTGAATTACAATCTGAAGGGGTTTTGCATGACTTTGATTGAACAAAAATAACTATTCTAATAAAAACTAAAAGTTTTAGTAATGTTTTTGTTTCCATTTTTTAGGAATAACTTTTCACATGAAATGTTTTAAAATTGTTTCTAATTTATTTAATTAAATGACTTTAATGTTAAGTCAATTAAAGAACTTTTCTTATTACATAGATGTATGATAACAATATAATCACCAAGGACACATATAATCTTTATATCAATATAATATTATTATATGAGCAATAAATAGGATTACATTAATAGACAATATTTATATATAAATTCAATTTAAAATAAGAAATATTTAAGTGAAATTAATAAAAAGTTATCTTATTAAAATTTAAATTAAATATAATTTGTCTATTTTTGATTGTTAATTTTAAATAAACAAAGACGGATATAATTATAATGAATTTCAACTTGTTTATCAAATTTATCTTATTTTTATTTTCAAATAAAGATAAATAAGCTTAATAAATTTTATTAAACATATATTGCTCATTAGAAAAATACATAGGTAGAGGTATTGCTCATATAGAGGTATATTTTCTAAGAATTTGTATTCAATCATAATTAAATAAAAATATTCATAAGCATTACTATTATTTATCCTTAGATATACAATAATTACTCGGTTTAAGCTAAATTTTGATTGCTTAGAAATTGTTAGTTTAAATTGAATTTGGTTAAATATTGAAAATTTGATAATATCTTTATTGCACTCAATACAAAGGCCAATATTTCCAGAATTTCCTGAATCGCAAATACAAGAATTATAAAACTTACAAATGCTGTTTCTAACAATCATAGTCGTCATTACAGCCATATTATTTACAAATATTCACTTCATAGTAATCCTTAAGATTAAAATTACACGAATAGGATAAAATATCGCAATGACTCCCTTTTATTGAAGTAGAGTCTGAAGAGATTTTGCTTGACTTTGATTGAACATAAATCATCATGCTAATAAATATTAAAAGTTTTAGTAATATTTTGTCTCCATATTTCACAACATTTATGGAGTAAAGTGTAATATATATGATCGTTTTGCACCAATCCACTTTTTGATAGAAAAATAGGGTAGTCATAGGCTGCCTTCTCCCTTTGGAGAATAACCCTTTTTAGTAACGGGGAAATTCCTTCTTTCTAATAGAAACGGAAGAGTGAGTGTAGGCTGTGATATATTTCTCTGGTGACGAACCCTTTAGTTAGTAACAAGGAAATTTAACCTTTCTTATAGAAACGGAGGAAAGTGGTAGACTATTATTTTCTTCACTAGTGACCAACTCTTTTATTAATAACGGAGAAATTTCATCTATATAAAAGAAACGGAGAGGAGTGGTAGGCTGTATTCTCTCTCTCTCTCTCTCTCTCTCTCTCTTCCTCTCTCTCTCTCTATCTATCTATCTATCTATTTATCTCATATCATATTTCAACAAAGTCTTTTACAACTTTTTGAAAAAATTTTGATATTCAACTTATAATTGGTTTCTTAATTCTCAGTCGATTTTAATGAAATTGTAGTCATTTTGAAGGTATTAAAGCATTCTTCAATAATATTTTAACTGAAATAAATTTTATTATGTTATTTTTTAATAATTTAAATAATGTTGTTTTTAAACTTTTTGAGATCCCTAATATTTGACTAAAAAAATTATATTTTATATTTAATAATCGGTGAAGTTGATAAAAAGATATACAAATTTTCATTATATTTGATCAAGTACTTTTTTAAATAGATAAAGTTTTGTTATCCCAGTTTAATATGTGGACGATTGTATATGACAAGCTGTGCTCTCTTTTTAGAGACCAAACTTTTTGTTAATGACCGGAAAATCTCGACTTTTTGATAGAAATGGAGGAGAATGTTAGGCTATGCTATCTCTATCTCTCTCTCCCTATGGAGACCTAATTTTTATTTTAATGGGAAAATATAGTCTTTTTGATAAAAAAGGAGAGGAGTGATTGGCCGCACTCTCCCTTTGAGGACATATTTTTTATTTGTAAAGGAAAAAATCACGTATTTTATGATAAAAGAGGGGAGTGGTAGGCAATCCTCTCCCTTTGGAGACCCACCTTTTGGTTAATAACGGGAAAATCTCTTCTTTTTATTAGGAAAGGAGGGTAATGTTAGGCTGTGCTCTTTCATTTGTTACCAACTCTTTTGATAGTAAAGGGAAAATATCGACTTTTTGATAGAAAATGAAGGGAGTAGTAGGCTCTGCTCTCTTTTGTATATAACGGGAATATCTCGTCTTTTGATTTAAACAGATAGTAGTTGTAAGCTGTAATCTCTCTTTCTTTCTTTCTTTCTTTCTATCTTCCTCTCTTTGGAGATCAACCCTTTTGTTAGTAACGGTAAAATTTAGTCTTTGATATAAACAGAGCGGAGTGATAGACCGTGTTCTCTCTTTCTCAACGTGATTTCTCCATAATGTGTCCACTAATAAAACACTGATTTATTATAGGTTACGAAGGAATCGTAAAAGTTATTTTCCGTATTCATATGAATATAATGGGTCAACGGAAGACCTTAGTCAAATATCAAAACGCTATTAAATTAGGAAATTTTATTTCCACATTAAGTCACATTAGATAACATTGACGTAATATAGGTGTCGCTGGTGTGATTAAGATTATTTTTCGGTTTTATTTAGCTCCAATCGTTCAACTAAAGCCATATGCCTAATATCATAGTGATAGTAATATAATATGTTTATTTTCAACACTGAAACCATTTTGTGAACACTTGTTTTTTATAGGTATCGCTGTGTTATTAAAAGTAATTTATCATATTCATATTTCTTCTATGGGTCTACTAAAGCCATATGGCAAATATAAAAGGGCTGGTAACATAGAGAGTGTAACTACTTATATGGTTTTGAAATTAACTGTTTAGAAATTTTGTCAAAGTCATAATTAACCCTTATTTTAAATTTGTACCAAATGAAGCTTTAACCAAACTATTTTAAAAAATAACTAATTTTACAAATGCTCGTAAATGTAGTGATCATTGGTTTGACCCCAAACCTTGTTTATTCAATAATTTATTAAATTAAACTTAAAACAAATATTGAAAATAAAGAAAATTTTGAAAAATGAATTCTTGAAATGATATTTTATGTCATTTATTGAATAATTTCAAACAATGATTACTTCTATTTGTAGACAAATATGAGATATTGTTTGTATAAGTTGTATCCATAGACTTTTGTCTATATTTGAGGAAACAAAAGACACCAACATTTATGAAAATAAATGTGTTAAATATTTGCTATAAAATTATTATATACATGTAATGAAATGGCTATAATGTAATTCATTTATTTAATAATTTTTATTATCGAGAATTATGACTACAATATAATCACCTAGGAAACATTTACAGGGTGGAAAGTATATGCTTATCCGCTCCTAGAGAGGGCACATAATAAAAATCCATTATCTATTTAATCCTTAAACTGCTGCTAACTTATCGGTCCCGTATAAGCAATTACTTTCCACCCTGTAATATTTATATCATTATTAATGAGCAATAAATAGGGTAAAAATTATAGTTATCATGTATATAAATTTAAATTTGAAATAACTTAAGGCATATTTAAATTAAATTAATGAACACATATCTTGTTGAAATTTATATTATGCATAATTTGTAAATTTTTGATTGATAATTTTAAAGAGTGTGGTGTGAGTGATTTGGATACCTTGGTCCTTTTTTGGTTTTAAGGTAAGTTTGTCTCAATATATGGTCATAAATAATATTAAATTATTTCTAATAAAATAAAATTATTTTTTGTATCTTTAATCAATTACTAATGCTCTTTATTTTCCTCCTGCAATTAGATATGGTTACTTTAAATTTCATGAATGATATTTGTAAAAGCTCACTTCTATCGTGTAAATATTCTTGAAATTTTAATAAAATATAATTTTTCTGAAATTCAAAAGAATTATGATATATGCATTGTACTAGATTATATTCATTCGTGAGATTTAATATCCTAAGAAGAATAGATAGAATTATTTATTAATTAAATTATTGTTTGTACTTGTTTTTATAATGGTTTAAATCATTCAATCCTTCGGTGGTTTCATTACAAATAATTTGTTTTGGCTCGAATTCCTTATTGAGGCAACAATTGATAACATTTTGATCATAAGAAGGATTCACATCATATCTATTATTGAAAAAATGGCATGTTAAGCTTATAATTGACAAATTAAATTATAATTTTATCAAACATCTCTTTTAATTCGTCAAAGAAAGTAGTAGATTTGGTTTCATTGTTTTCTGATGATTCTGTAAGACCTAACAAACTTGGAATGACCAAGATATTTACACAAGTAAGCAAAATGAAATTTCGTGTGCCAAACATGTTTACTATTTAGTTTTGTCGACGTGTTATTCATTAAACTAAAAATAATTAATTGAAATATATAGCTATTTCTGATTAAATTAAAATGCATAAAAGAATTTCTTTATATTATTAATATTATTAGAATATATAAATAAATTTTAATAAAAAGATAAATATAAAAATATAAAGATAAAATTTTTCACGAATATAAATTATAAAATATAAAATTGTATTCTTTAAAATAATTAGTTTTACTTGTATTTAATAAATTAATTAATTAAATGGATAATTAAATTCAAAACATATGCTCATATGACAAATTGTATATTAATATCTTTTTATATTGTGACGAATGTCTATTTCGTAAAAAATGAATCTAAATTAATGAAAATCTGGCTCTACTGTCATCTATCGAGATTATTTGCTATTTCATTATAATTAATTATACAGAAAAATAAATTACAACGTAATACAATAAATATATTTATTTAGAGTTTATATTTGAAGATGATGTCAAGGAAATTTATTTAAACAAATGGGAAATTATCAGTGATCTTAAACAATTTTCAAGTATGTTTTTATTATATTAAATTTTAAATTAAATTAAATAATTTTATCTTTTAGATTATTTTAATAATCTGTGGATATATAGTAAAGATAGTTTGACAAATATGAGATCATTTAATGGAAGACTAGTAATAACTCTACAATTATATCAGTATTTCAATTCAAAACAAACAACGGCTACAATTGTTTCAAAGAAATCATTTCAAATATTTAACAAGAACAATTTATTAATTAAATAAAATCTTCACTTCCATTCTTCAAAAGATTTTCATCGAAAATATTTTTCATTATCGATGAGAATAAAATAAATCATTTTGTGTGAGTATTTCATTTAAATGAAACTTATTTACTTATTTAATATTTCTCTAAGATAATATTCTATATACAGGGTGTACAAGACATTTGTGCAGCAATATTTATTCTAACATAATAGACTTTGTTGTACTAATGTCTTGGACACTATGTAAAATTTATTTTAATTAAATTTAAATTAACAGTGTAAATAATTGTTATATATAAAATACTGAAGAAAGGTTTATGACCATAATTGATTACAAAGATCTTTGGCCTTGATTATTTCATATAAAAGATAGCTTTAACGTATCCAGTTGATTTAACAGAATAACAAGAATCTGAAATGATTTTACAAGATAATAGTATTTGAAAATTAAATGGATATGATTTAACTTAATTGGATCTTAAACAATCTTCCCTTTGCAAAATTTCTTACAATTTCTATAAAATATAAATGACCGTGGATATTTTTGAAGAATATAATTCAATAGATTGTAGTGAATATTATTTTTGAGAAAAATGTTCGTCACTTTTAGTGGATTTCATTAGGATTTATACATTTAATGAAATGACACTTAAGATATTTAAAACAAATGAAAATGCGAACTATATTTGCAAAAATATAACCAAATTTAATGATAAACTAGTACAACGATTGACTTTGATTGCATAGAGGGTGAGACATTTTTTTATACTTATTGTATGAACTGACCATGTTCATTCATCAAAAATATGAATAACATTAATGAATATATCACATAGCATACGCATTAAATGCAATAAAATTGTTAAATCAAAGTGAATCGCTGAACTTATATATCATTAAAGAAAAAAATTATAAACATTTTAACTTGTAAATTTTACTTATTTTTATTAATAATTATTCTAGGTGAATTTGAAGAATTTGAATGTCTAATTGACCCCAAAGATAAATGTATGTTTGATAAATTTACCGAATTTAGGGACAGACTTTAATACATGAACAGGAATTTTAATATGGAATTCCTGTAACCTCTTACAGGAAATTATAGGCGATATATGGGGACGAGTGGATGCCGATCACTATCAATAGGTAACTCTACGGATTCAAATAACAGTTTCAATCAATTAAATTTAGAATTTTCGTGGGCCGTAGGGAAGTCTGCGCTGATACTGCCAGACCCAGGGGTAGACACCCACAAAACAGTAGTTCCCCTTATCCGAGATCTTGGATTACAGAGAGTGA
>JAQFZM010003147.1:0-11665 GCA_034695785.1 Galumna obvia | reverse complement strand
TCTCAATTCAACGACAATTAATTTAAATCTTTTAATAGTTTTATATTAAGCGATGACTTCTTTTAATCAAATGATAACATTCGCTGAACTCCAATACATTTACTTTGAATAAAGTCTTTAACTTTAATTCAATGATTAGATTAAAATGTTTTAATTAAATTCAATTTAAAGCATATAATAGAATATCAATGAAGAAAATAGAGGTTCTATTAATCATTAGTTTCTATTAATAAAAAGTTTTAAATTTAATAAAATTTTGCAAAACATTTATTCCTCTTTTGAAGAACTGCACGACTCTTTAGTCAATGGCTTTTTTGTTTCGTCCGGATATAACTCTTTGAGTGGAACCAAACTTAAGAGCATTATATGCCTTTCATATGCTTTAGTTTGTCTGAACATAGAGTCTGTGCCGTGAAGTCTATCCAAAACCCCTAACATTCCATAGTTTTGGTTAAATCTAATCGAATTTAAATTTCAATTAAAACAATACAAAAAAGTCTTATTTTTACTTCAAGTGATGGTAATCGTGTGCTTCAGGGGATGGAAAGAACGGAAAATGATATCCCGAGTGAGCGTTAAGTGTTGACAATAGGGCTAATGTAAACCAAAGCCAAGCGGTCGCCAAATGGGAACCCATAATAAGAGGTCCTTAAATTTAGAGAATTATCAACACTTTTTCAAATAAAGTTGTTTTTGAATACCGAGAAGAGGGGGTAAAAGATTACTAAAGATGTGTTCAATTGGATGACAATAAATAGCAGTAATAGCGATGGGTGTCTGCCATTCGTGATGCTGTTTATGAATATATTTATAGATACGAGGGTTATGTAGTAATCGATGGGAATAATAGAATCCCAATTCTTCCATAAGAATAAAAACACTCAATTCTAGAATAACCCATTGAAAAGTTGGTAATTTTCCCCATTGATAGCCTCTCCATCTCATCAAGTAATGACCAAGTAAAGTTAGGGGTAATCCAATTACCAACTGATTTATTATCACTTGTTTTAAGACTGAAATAATTTGAAGTAAAGAAACCTAACATTTAATAAAATAAAGTCATTACAACTCATTTCTCTTAATTTAATGGTTTCACTGACGGGGTATTGACTGTTGGGGTCCTGTATTTTGTATTTGAGCAAAAATGAAGGCCTTCCCGTCAGATCAACGATTGTATAAAATGTTCCGAAAACCCAATAAACAAAAAATGTGACGAAAAAAGTGCCCCAAAAGCCGACATTAAATTCATTGTATCCATAAAAGTCTAGTACATTCTCCCATCGACTTTGCCAGAAGTCACCGGAAGCGCCCCAAAACCGCTGTAAATACCTATAAATCAATATATTTTAATTGAAATTCTAATAAATAATACGAAAATTGTATTTATTGGGCAAATGAATACCAGGTAAGTGTATTGCGAAACGCTATGAATGAGATGATAGAACTGCTAAGGATTACAATAAATGTTTTGATTGAAGACAATAGTTGTGCCCTTCGGGTCGAAAGTTCTTCTGCAGCCGATGCTGAAGAACTGGAACTTTCGGGTGACTTCATTTTCAAAACCTTAAGTATAAATTCATTTAACATTTTTCACATTTACTTAAAATTAATAAAAAAAATTATTAACTCAAAAAACTAATAAATATTGAATTTAAACCTCAATTTAAAATAAGAAGTATTTCGATGTATTCGAAGCATTTACGCAATTTTCATGAAAAAAGTGGGGAAACTCCACGAGATATCAATCAAAATAAGTTAAGGGAATATTTTGTGATTTTTTTTCTCATTAAAATATAAAAAAAAGTGAAAGTATTTTGACGTAAGTTTAGGGCCAATGAAACCCACTTTTTAAGTAATACATCATATAATTGCGTCGATCTTTTTTCAGTCAAAAGTTTGTCAATAAAAAACTTCATTAAAATTTATAACAAATAATATAAAAAATATTTATCAATAAATATAACAATAAATTATTGATCGATAAATAGAATGCAATCATTTATTACTAAAACTTTATAAGAATATAAAATATAATAGACTTTACTTAGAGATCAAATTCAGATAATTAATAGAAAATTGTTTTCAATTTGAGAATCGATTGAATTGCTTTCAAATATAATGAAAACTTATTAAAGCAAACGAAAGATTAATAGATATTCTATTAAATATATTATTTAATTAAAATTGAAATAAAATCAATGAAGTCATTAACTAAAAGCACAGCCTTTAAGTCAGAAATCAAATATAAATAATGATTTAATTAAATTTTAGTAATAAAACCAAGTTTTTAGGTTAAAACCAAATGGTATTTATTGGAAAATAGCATTCAATACACAAAACCATAATATTCTTTGCACTCAAAATCAATTGTTTAGAAAATCATTAAAAATATTAATTTTTTTTGGTAAAAACACCAGAAGAGTCTCATATAAGTCAAACAAAAAGAAATGATTTACTGATTTACTCACTCAAACATTTTTACTAAAAAAAAGATTTGTCTCTAAAAAACAAATACGTTTGAAATGAAAATATCTGAAGAGATGTTCACTAAATCACGTTTTGTAGAGTAAATACAATTTATAATAATAAAAAAATTTAATAAAAGAGTTTAATAAAAGAAAAGAATAAATTGAATTCACAAAAAGATACAGTTTTTTGTTGTATTATATTTGGCACTAATATATCAGAAATGAAATTCTTATAAAATTAAATGAGAAGTCGAGCGAAGAATAAATAAAAATATAATATTGAGTTCATAAAAGAGAATATTCTTTATTTGATGAATAAAAGCACGCATTCATTGGATACTTACAGTCATTAATTGATTTTTTAACATTTTTAAAGACATTATTTTAAATAATAGTTGTGTTGAAAATAAAGAAGTAAATACAGAATATTTGAATTCAGACTTTAGTCACAAATTAAATGATTGGATGAAAATATATTATTTTCTTTTGAACTGATTTTTTTTCAATCAAATGATAATATATTCAACGAATAGGAATTCAGTGATCGTTATTTCGTATCAGATATAACGATATGATAAACAATTATCTAATGGAAAGCTCTTCATATTCTGATGACTTCATTGATGAGATGTGAGAATATTTGTATGAAATTTAAAATATATTACAATAATTGGCGAAAAGAGAATAACTCACGTCTTTGTCGACACTTTAAAAGCTTTAAAAAAGGCTTTTCATTGTAAATGAATTATCATTTGATTCGAATAACAAAGAATTTTAAATATTTTTCATTTGATATTAAGTTTAGTCAACACTTTTGGCACTCAACCAATTATTATTACAATTATGAGGTCAAACAATATAGACTTTGAACGCTTCAATCAAATTATCACAACTTTTCGTCAAATAACATTGACTCAGTTAAAGGTCTTTACTCATATTAATCTGGTTTTAATCAGAAAAACAGGAAAATTAAAAAACTTTTGTTCCGAAAGTTTTTTTCAAAATATATTTTCGATAAAAGTTGAGGAAAACATTAAATAATCCCTAAAAATCCAAAACCCAAAGACGTTAGAATCACTTAAGAAGAATGAATTCCTTTTTATATCAATTGTTATTTGAGAAGAAAAAGAGGAAAAAAGAATTTCATTTTAAGACAAAACTATTCCTCGCATTCATTGCAATCGTTTCAGAAAATCGGATAAAACAAAAACAACTGATATTTGAATTGAAGGGAAGAGAAATCAATTTAATGAATTTGCTCTTTTGCACAGAATAATGTTTATGTGAGACCAATAAAGAGTCCATCTGTTACTGAATTGTTGTCAACACAAAGGAAATGACAAAATGTTTTGTTAGAAAAAAAATAAATGATATGTTTAAGAATATTCTGAGCAAAACTATTAAATTGTTTGAAGTGTTTGTGCACTTTGTGTGGACACAAGAAAACTATGAATAAATAATTGATTCCTAAGAAGAAAATTAAGGCCACGAATCGATCCGTTATTTTGTTGGAAGACATCAATCGATGGATTCAATTAAAGAACAATATTTTTATTGTAATAAATATAAGGACTAAAAAAGTAATTGTTAGCAATACCTCATTCTGTGTGAAAAATAAGATAAAGCAATGAGCAATGAGCAAGGTCATTTGGCCTCAATCTACAATTATTTGTTATCTGTGGTTAAGTATTTCCAAACCTTCACTTCATTTATATTATAATTTTATAAAAACATTTTTATGATATTTAATGGACTTTAGACTAATTAGTCATTTGTTTAGGTAATCATTAATCAAAACTGCGGTAACCTTGCTCAATTGCTCAATTATAACATATTTTCAATTCCTTGATTATAACTCAGAATATTTATTTTGATTAAAATTCCAGTAAATTATAGAATTGAATAAACTGAGCAAGGATATTTAATTGATTTATAAAAATTAGTGAATTTGATATTTATGAAAATACGTAATTGAGATTTGATATGAGTAAGATAATTTGATTAATTTGATGACATTATATAATTGGCATTCTTTCAATTGATTAAAATATGGGAAATCAAAATAAAATCGGTTGACAACAACTGAAACCATTTGTAACTTACCTTCAAATGAATCGATCGATGATTTTATTAAAACTATTTATTTGTTGTTTTAATGCGTTTTTAGACAACAAATTAGAGTTTAATTAAACAAAGATTACATTAAAAGATAAATTCATTAATAATAATAGCTATGAATTAAAGGCTGTGACGGATGTAATCAAATGACAGCTAAGTTTTGTTTACAACAAAAGCCAATCATATGATTAGCAGTGAATCAAAGCTTAACTCAATGTCAGACAAAATCGATGTTAAAATCAAAACAAACTTCAAAACCTTTTCTTACCATAACTTACGTATTGGTAGGAACTCCCGTTTTATCACTCTATCGATAATTCAATTGTTGACCAATTGTTGACTTCATTATATTCTAATCTACTTTAATTAATATAATTATCATAAATAGCCTTGCTAACATTAGAATCTTTCACAATCTTTAAAAGATTTGTTATAATTATGTATTGAATTCCTAACCATATGTTTAACTCCGGTCGTAGACATGAGCCCGAAAGACAAAATTCAGAACAAAGTAATAACGAAAACACAAAATTAAATGAATATTCTTTTAATTATTTTTTATAAAAGCCCTAAATATTACTACTTTATGAAAGCTGTTATTTTAGTTTATATAACATATTATTATCTTATGATTAAAGTAAATTAGCTTTTGTAAGGTTAGGTTTGGGTTAGATTAGTGTATTTTCAGAGTTATGTCTTTCTTGATTTTGTTTTTCGGTTATGTAATGGAACCGTTTAACTCTTTATTTGTTGTAAATTTAATGCATTAATTCTATACATTTCTTTAATATATAATTTGATAATTAAAATAAACTCTCAAATTATGATACAATTTATCTCAAATTCAAATTTTGATTATTTCGTAGAATTAATTGCGAACTAAAACTTATTTTAAATCAATTAAAATGAGTTAAAATGGATTAAATTTTATTTAAATTAACAAAATATAATAAATTCAGAATTTCCTAATATATAAGACCTCATCGACACTGGAAGCCGACTCTGTCTCTGGGGATAAGCCTTAACTCAGATCCGTGTTTTAAGAAGACATCGCCCGCCGTTTGCGACGGATTTATTCCAATTCCATCGTCGGTAATGATAGCACTGGTGGCCGGTGTCTGCTTAAACTATACATACATTTATATAAAACTTATAATACATTAAATTCAAGATAAGAATTACTTCTTCGGCCGCGTATTTCAGTACAGCAGTAAAGGGTGCGCTCTCCGGAACTGTTAATCTGTTTTCGATAATAAATAAATCATTTGATAAATATTTAACAACTTTTGAGTTCAAATGAGTGCTCACAAACTTTATCTTAAAATCTAACCTCAAATGAGTTAATGTATAAAAGAAGTAACGATAAGAAAAGAGATTTGTATTGACTCACACTTTGTAGGGAAGCTTCGGATCAGAGGTTAGCGTTATTTTAAACGTCACTTTTGCCGCCGGAGTAGTGGCCAAAGCCCTTCATTTCAACAAAACAAATGGGTTTCAATCGATTCAATGATATTTGAATTGACTCACATTTCGTGATGAATATGAGATGAATTGATGTCTAAAAACTAAATTAATTTAAATGTCAAACAAGTGTTGAAATAAATGCCACGCAATTCACTCTAACACTCATTCATACAATACGTTTAAAATTTAAAAACATTTGTTGATTGTTACAAATTGTTATAAATTATTTTAATACTTTTATTATTTAATACAAATAAATTTGGACTCATTTAAGAGAATTAAAATCTTTTCTTTAATGTTTTGATATTCACTTAAAGTATACATAAATTTTAATAATTATAAAACATATGAATTAATTTAATTAAAGTCATAAATACTTTTGATTTGTTTTTGAGAATAAAGTACGACAAATATCAAACACGTGTTGTCGACAGTGAAGACATTTAAACACATGTTTTTATGTTTATTTTCTTATCATTTAATGATTTTGTAATAAATTTAGTTTAATTACATTTAAAATATGCCAAAAGTTCACGAAGAAGTACTTATGAGAAAACTCAAGAAAAGTCTTAAACATAAAGAGAAGCAAAGGATGAAAAATAAAGACAATAAAATGGCTGAACAAAAAAGTGATGATAATTCACAAGAAGCCGAAGTTGATGATCATAAAAGAAAGAATGATCTAGATCATATTAATAATAGTATTGCATTTTGTTTGTTTGTCTAATAAATTAATTGGTTTTTATATTTAGAAAAATTAAAAACAAGCGATGAGTCCAACCATAATATGGTCTCAGAAAATAATGAAGACAATGAAGAGAGTGAAGAGTGTCCACAACTGGTGACCGAAGACCCAATTCCTTCATTTAGTAGTTCTCTGAGTGTCACCCGTTTTGATGACTTAAATGACAAATTATCTGAATTTACTCTCAAAGCCATAAAAGACATGGAATTCACTCAAATGACTGAAATTCAGTCGAAAACAATTCCCCATTTATTGGACGGAAAGTATTGACTCAAAACACTCTTTTAATAAACAATTAATTAATTAATGTATGATTTGGTTTAAAAGAGATTTAGTGGGCGCAGCAAAGACTGGTAGCGGTAAAACACTAGCATTTCTAATCCCTGCGATTGAGTTAATTTATAAGTTGAAATTTATGCCCCGCAATGGCACCGGTGTTCTCATCATATCCCCCACCAGAGAGTTATCAATGCAAACGTTTGGTGTTCTCAAAGAATTGATGAAATATCACAAACACACGTACGGACTAATTATGGGCGGAACCAATAGACAATCAGAAGCTCTTAAATTGACAAAAGGTGTCAATATATTAGTGGCCACTCCCGGAAGGCTTTTGGATCACTTGCAGAACACAAAACAATTTTTATTTAAAAATCTTCAGTCTTTGATCATCGATGAGGCCGACCGTATTCTAGACATCGGTTTCGAAGAAGAAATGAAAGCCATTATAAGACTATTGCCTCAAAGGCGACAAACAATGCTTTTCAGTGCGACTCTCACTAAGAAAACCGATGACTTAATTAATGTGGCCCTTAAGAAAGAACCCCTTTATGTCGGACTCGAAGAATATAAAGAATCGGCGACTGTTGATGGCTTAGAACAGGGATTTGTTTTCTCCCCTTCAGATAAAAGACTACTTCTTTTATTTACATTTTTAAAGAAGAATAGAAACAAAAAAGTTATGGTATTCTTCAGCTCCTGTATGTCTGTTAAGTTTCACAACGAATTATTCAATTACATCGATTTACCCGTTATGTCAATACATGTAATACTTTTTATTTTACTTAAAAATATATTAATATTTAACAAAAAATTAAAATCAAATCATTTCTCTTTATTAAAGGGTAAACAAAAGCAGACGAAAAGGACGACAACTTTTTTCCAATTTTGTAATTCTGAGTCGGGAATACTCTTATGCACAGATGTGGCCGCGAGAGGGCTCGACATCCCAAGAGTCGATTGGATCGTTCAATTCGATCCTCCGGACGACCCCAAAGTATTATCTCTTTTAAATCTTTAAAAACTTGACTCAATTCCTAAACAAGACTTTCTTTGATTTTATTTCGAAACTTAAGAATAATTAAAAACTTTAGTCTTATTTCATCACTTCTTGTCATTAGTTATATTTCTTTTGATAAAATCTCTTCGAAATAAAATTCATATTTAACTTCTATTTACTCAGGAATACATCCATAGAGTGGGTCGAACAGCGCGAGGAGAGGGGGGCAAAGGTCACGCTCTACTTATTCTAAATCCTGAAGAGCGGGAATTTCTCCGATATCTAAAGGAGGCAAAAGTGCCACTCCATGAGTTTGAGTTCTCTTGGAATAAAGTGGCAGATATTCAGCCACAGGTATGTCATATACACAGATAATTTTAATTTAAACTAGTTACTTTCAAAAATGATTTGATCAAAAGTATACCCAAAAATTATGCTGAAAATTATATCGATTTAATGGTATAAAAGGAAACAGATTTGAAAATTAGATGAAACCCAAATAATTGTTAGAACAGCGATAAATGTTTAACACAAATAAATGTAAATCACATTCATTAGAATCTTTGGACAGAGTATTGTTAAAACTGTATTTAGGAATAAGAAATAAAAAGTACTAAAATGGGTACTACTTTACCGATTGAAAGTTAGAATACATATATTGAAACTTCCAATGAATATGATTTACCATTTGAGTGATTTATTGCTTCTAATATTCAAATGTGATTCCCTGTAATCAAATGTTCACTTTAGAGATATTATTGTAAACTCAATTGAGAATTGGCCATGATACAATTGATACAATTTATAGGAGAAACTAAATTTAATATATAAATGATTATTAAGAACATAATTTTTAAACGAACATAGTTTTTAAATAGTAATAAACCTGGTTATAATACTTAAGTTTGAAAATTCAAAGGAAAAGAAAAGATAGTTTTGATATGAACTACGTTTCAATCAATTGTGAAAATAGAAGACTACGGTCTCTATAAATAGGTTTTGGTTTTGATTGAGTCTATTCTTAACATTTAATCTGTTTTCGCAATTCTTAGAAATTCTTTATTATTATTTAATTAAATTTTTATTTATTTTTATGTTTTTTCGCTAATTTGATAGCATTGCAAAACTTAATATTCTGTGCTCTCAGCGAACGAACCGAATATTTTGTGGTTTTGTTTTTATTTGATTTACTCTCTGTTTCTCTTCTCTTCTCTTCTCTTCACCGGAAAAATAAATTATTTGAAAAATTTTTTGGCAAATGATATACAAAGAAGTTCTTTGATTTTTGTTTCTCTTTTCTTTGCCTTCAATTCTTTCATTAGATTTGAATACTTTATGAAACAGTTTTGCGCTTCAAATCGTTTCGAAATATAATTTTTGATCTTTTTTTGAGCCTTATTTTGTTATTAACTTATTTCATCCGAATCATTCTCTTCTTAATAGTCTTTAAATTTGATTATTTCAAACAATTATAGCATTAATTCATTTAATCAATGTTTTGGTTAATTAATTTTCATATTTCCTTAACTTTTGATTTAATATTTAAAAGAATTAATATAAGAAGAGATGTCAAAGTTTTTAGAAGCAATTAATTCACTTTATTTTTGTTTTCTGCTCTAAAAAGTTTTGATAAATTTGATGAATATATCACTTTATGTAAAACATTTTTAGCCCTCAGTTTTCCATTTTTATATTATTGTGAAAGTTTTAAGAATTTGATTCTCAATTTGAATTCTAACCCAAATATTAATTATTATCTTTAAATCATTTTTTTTCGATTTTAATGTAATTATTTAAATGTTTTTCTTCGACTGACAGCTCGAAAGGTTGATATCAAAGAACTATTTTTTGAATTTGTCAGCAAAAGAGGCCTATAAGGCATTCGTCAGAGCCTATGATTCACATTCTCTGAAACACATTTTTGATGTCAACCGCTTAGATCTGGTGTCTGTGGCCAAGTCTTTCGGCTTCAGTGTTCCCCCATTTGTCGATTTGCGTAAGTTTTCAATCTTTTTTGAAATATATTTATATCTAATTTCCTTTTTGTTTCATTAAAGCGATTACCGGCGCTAAGAAGGCATACAAAGAGCATAACTCAAGGAAACCTTCGGGAAGGAAAGGAAATTATTCATTACCGGCAATCGTTGGTCATAAAAAGGCTGAAAAGTCTTTTATTTATAAACCCGTTCCTATCATTAAAGATAAGCGACAATTCAGTCGTTGATTACAACAAATATTTGGAATATATTTCAGTTTAAAAAATTATTTTATTAATCATTTGATTTTTAATTAATATTAAATTTCTTTGGATTTTTTGAAATTCATTAAAATTTTGTGTCAATCATTTTGTGATGAATACAATTAAGATTTTTTAAAAAAAGATTTTCTTTATATTTTAAGTATATTTTCTCTAAAATCAATGAACTTTAGTTAAATGAAGCACTTCCTGAGCAAACTTCCGGGCCGTCACCAATAATTAGTAATTAACGCTTCTTTTAGCACTTAAAAGACCTCTCATATGGTTCGCCACTCTTTGCGATTCCTCTGAAATTCAGTTTCGAAATAAAAATTACAAAAATAGTCGTCTAAAACAGTGGACTGTCTTTTAATGAAAGCGTCGAAGATTTGCTCTATTTTTAAAAAAGGCTTCTCTTTATCGCTCAAAAGAATTATATATTCATTAAAATAGTAGTAATTATTCATTAGTGAACAAAATTCTTGGATCAGAGCAATGGTTTTGCTTTAGATTTTAGTTTTTGATATTTTGTCGTTAGTTTGGGTCTGAACTTAATCTTAGTTTTAATAATACTTTATTGCATTTTCTTTATTTAAATGATAATTCATTAAATTTATTACAAAAGTCTTGTATTAATGTTTATTTAAAAGATATTTAATAACTAAATATTTGTTTTAAATTTGAATCAAAGCGTTTGACTCAATGATAGACTGAATAATAATTACAAATAAATGATTACTTTTGTCTGTAATTTTCTCAGCCGTTAATTACATTATTCGCTAAATAGTTGTAACAATTGTTGACAAATGTATCTCTAATAGAGAGTTGTATTCGAAGAGTTCTTAACAAAAGTCTTACGTTCTTTGTTTTGAACAATTTTTTCAACTTTTTTCTAATCGTTGTTTTTGCTCTTAAAGTCTAAAAATAGTTTTTGTTAAGTTTGTTAAGAATATAATTAGAGAATAGCAAAACCGATCCGATGAATAGCACCGGAATTTTCTACTGTTGAGGCTGTGCTCTGAAAATTCCTTTAGTTTGTGCCTCCAATCTATCATTTATTTTCTGACGACTCGATTGAGTAATGGATATATTTATTGATTTTAAGTCCAATATTTTTAATAATTTATTTGATTAATATTTAGACAAATATTTGTAATTATTTTCAACAATATTTCCGTTTCTTTCATTAGAAACTAAATTTCAATATTTTAAACACTTTTATTAACTTTTAAATAAAATTTGGCTCTCATTCTGAGCTACTGTTCATTCGCACTGTTCCTCACTTTTATTCTGTTCTTAAAATATTCTCTCTCTCTCTCTCTCTCTCTCTCTCTCTCTCTCTCTCTCTCTCTCTC
>JAQFZM010003146.1:0-11670 GCA_034695785.1 Galumna obvia | reverse complement strand
TGAAACTTTTATAAATAAATCATTTAAGTTGACAAAAATAAATTTATTTTAATGTTTTAGTTACAGTTTTATATATTCACTTAAATATTTATAAAATTTTGAATTATTTGAATTATAAATCTAAATTACAATAAAATATCTTTAATGTTACTAAAATAATTAGGGATAAACCAGTTTGCTTTATAAGTTATAAGCAGAAATGCTCAAAAGTTTATGAAGCTTAAAAATTAAAGCTTTATAAAGGAACGTGGGCAAATTGACAATAAAATTTATAGTTTATAATTTCAGAATTCTCAAAGATTTTTTAATTTAACTTAGTACATAAATACCTTATTTAATGTCAATATAATTTCATATTGTTCCATCGGAATTGGGTAAAAATGATTGAGCCGAGTCAATTAGAATTTTCTAAATATTGAAATCTGAAAACTAATTTTGTTGATAGTAAAAGAAATATTAAAACCAAAAATATACCTGTTAACTCATTTTTTATTTTCTTTCGAAATATACAAAAATATTTTTTTAACTTTCTTAAAATGTTAGGTATAGTCACCATTGATTTATAGATAAAAATGGACTACATATTATAAATAATTGTAATATTATTATAATTGAGCAAAATTTCATTTTTGTAAATTTAAGGAATTTTTAATTATTCAAATTTATAAAATTTTACAGTGAAAAAACGTGTGTAAACCCTTCAAAGACTGTATGAATTTAATATCAATGGTTATCCATTCGATCTCCTAATTAAATATTTAACCATTTTTATCAAGGAAGTTAAAGTCCATGATATACATTTATCGAATTTTTATCTTTGGATTTTCAAAAAATATTGTAAAGGTAACATGGTTATTTTCAATATATAAATTTCAATTTAATTAATTATTAAACATAAAGTGAGGGAAAATTCGAACTACTGTTGGTTCAACTATTACCCTACTGAAACTAGATGATGGATTAAGAAATATTTTGCACTATTAATCTAGGATAATTAACCTCGAAAATTAATATTTAAATTATTATATTATGGTTATTATGGAATAACAAATATAGTCGGGCCCAGATATGGGTCAAATGATGGGGTATAAAATTCGTTGACTAATATCGAATTTGACTTATATTGAATTCCATTGACAATATAACATCCATAGGAATGATTCAAAATGGTTTTGAAAACCATTGACCTTAACAGATTTTTGACTTAATAACGTTAGACTTAAGGTGAGGCCGGAATTTATTATATTTTTCAGTTATATAAGAAATAAATAGTTAAAAGTTAATAACCTTTGATCTAGATAAGATAAAATTAATGTGTTCTCATATTCCTAATGTAGTTAAAGAGAAGAAAATATGTGTAAAATTTTATTGGCGTAGCTTGGAATTTTTTAATAGGGGTGGTCAAAAAGTGGGCGGAGTCGATTTTGGGAATACTGTGAAGTTTTCTCTTATCATGTTGATCAAGAATATATATCCATATATAGTCATGTTAAATAATTAGGTCAAACCCAGTGTCCTCCATACGAACCAAAATCCAACTTTGACCCTCCCGGTGACAAAAATCTTGCTAGGTTGCAGAAATTTTATTTTTTTTAATTCATAATTAAATGAGTTCTAATAGATTGGAAAGTTTCAGGCTGATCTGAATTTGAGCTTACGATAACCTTCCTTGCAAAAATTAAAAATAATAGTGAAGCCATGAAAAATAATAAAGAAACATATAGATTAACTAAATCATTTAATTTGACAAGCTGTGCAGAGTTACAAACATTGATTAAACTGAGTATAATGTTAAAAAAAAGAGTACTAAAAATATAAGATTTAATGCATAGAAACAAGTAGAATATTTTATAACTTTTAAACAAAATGCGGTTTTCATTACAAGTATGATTCGGAAAAGGAATGTGAATGGTAAATATAAACGGAATACCAAAAATAAGAAAAAATAAAATGTCGATTTTTTGTGTAGCCATTTATTAAAAATTGTAAAAAATGAATAAATAAATCAATATTTAATAAAAACTATACAGTTTATAATATAAAACAAAAAATATCTTAATCTCAGAGTATAGTAAACAAAATTTTAAATATAAGCTGTAATATTTTATTTAAATTTAAAATAAATTATCCTTTTAATATAATTTATAATAATTTAAATTTGAAAATAATTTAATAAACGGTTGTCCGGACTTTGAAAAATATTTTTAAAATATAATATAACTACTTAAGGTAAATAAAAGATAGAGTGAAACTTTCGTTAAAATTAATTTTTTTAATAAATATTGAAAAGTCAATTTACCATGCTCATGTTAGTCCAAAATGTTCGAATTCAATTTTTGAGCCAACCGTTTGAGATATTTCAATAATCTTTTCACTAAAATGTTTCTCTATCAATGTATCATTTAACAGATAATATAATTTATTTACCTATTTAATTTAAGTTCTTCAAATTAAAAAAATCAAGTTAATTTTTTTATTTGTGTATTATTGCCAAGGTTGAACCAAACTTTTGGAAAGCTAGGCCTAAACTATGACAAAATGACTATATTTATCATTAATCAAATGTTTGGTTTAACCTTGGCAATAATACACAAATAAAAAAATTATTTGATTTTTTTAATTTGAAGCACTTAAATTAACTAGGTAAATAAATTTTATTATCTGTTAAATGATACATTATTAGAGAAACATTTAAGTGAAAAGATTTTTGAAATATATCAAACGGTTTGCTTAAAAATTTAATTCGAACATTAAGGACTAACATGGGCATGGTAACTTGACTTTTCAATATTTATTAAAAAAAATTAATTTTAACGAGAGTTTTATTCAACCTTTTATCTTACTTAAGTAGTTATATTATATTTTTAAAATATTTTTCAAAGTCCGGACAACTTCTTTTTTTATTTTACTAGTTTTGGTAGATAATTTTTAGAATGAGTATGAAAAAATATCATTTGAATTTATTTTAAAGTTTTATAAAAAAATTTATCTAAAATTTTGAAACAAATTAATTAGAAAAATTTAATTTTAGATCAAATAATTTAATTATATAGAATGACATCAAATAGACTATCAAAAAGGGTTTATTGAGCTCATCCAACCGGAACGCGATCTATAGGCAGACCGCGCAAAAGATGGGAGAAGAAATCAAGGATTTTTGCGGGCGGGTTGAGTTTGTTATGATCGGGTTAAGTTAGTTGCTAAGGATCGTGATTTGTGGAGGACTAAGATTGCTGGCCTTTTGTCTCGATACCAAAATGGTATAAGAGACATTAAAGAAATTGATTGATTGAAATTTTATTATGAAATCAACGATATATATCATAATGCTCTAGCTTAGAGATTCAATTTTAATACATATTTGGTGAAACATTATATTATACTTATTGTATGAAACTACCATTTTCATTCATTAACTAATTTTAGAATTCATAGTGTTCACATAGATTAAGCAATAAATGTACTAAAAATGCATGCTGAAAGTGAATCGCTGCTCTAGTACATCGACGAATAAAATAAATTATTCAATAAATTAGATAAAATTTAAAATTGAATTTTTTATGAATTTTCATTAAACTAATTGAATTAACCTAATGTTATTTAATAAATTTAATAAATCATAATTAATTAAAAAAAATTAGAATTAATTTTCAAGCTATTTATTATTTTTGGAGAACTACTAGATTTTATAGTTTTGAATATTTTATTTTATAACATTTTCAAATGATATTAAAAATTGATTATTTAATGTTTTTAAACTATAAATTTTACTTAATTTTAAATAAATTCGGATTTAGCTTTTATCACTATATTATAATTTTAGTAATATAATTTTTTGCTATAATGTGATATATTTATTTTTTATATAAAATATCTCTTTAATATGAATTTTATAATAAATATAATGCAAAGTTTGATCAAGATTATCTCTGTGTTTATAAACCTCTAAATTAATAAAATTATTCAATTGTGTATTTAATGACATCGATATCAAGAAATAAAGTCATTGAAAGACATAATCAATTTAATATAAAATAAATAATAAGAATAGATTAAATTTATTTTAACTTTAATTTACAGTTAGCTAAGAAAATATTAATAATTTTTAAATAAATTAAATTTATAAAAGAAATTTTTTTCACAATTTAAAAAATTATTTTGTGATTCTTAAGTTTTTTAATAGAAGTCATTAAAAAAGTACATGATCAATTTTTTCAATTATTGAATATTATAAATTAAAGTTAGATCTAACGTTTTCCGTGATTTCCATCGCCATGGCGATGGATCTCGTTTTCCACGAAAGGGTGGAGAAGTAAATGAGATCGATCGCCATATACACCCGATAAGTATGATGTAATATAAAAGCTTTGGATTCAATAAAATTTTATCACAAATTGTAAAATGTATAAAAGCTTGAATAAATTGAAAGATTTATTTTCTTTTCTTACTTTTTAAACATTGTTTTTATGTTTTGTTTGTCTAAAAACTATAATTAAATGAGTGACGAATACAAAGAAATTAGTAATAAATCAGAAAGAGATAATGAAATGTAGATCGATCTCTAAGATCACTTTTCACAAAGATCGATTGGAGTACTTGCTCAGAAGACAACTGAGCTTTTAATCAATGTGTCCTACTTTAAGGAAGTAAGAAATACATTCGCTAAAAGACCAGATGGTATTAAGTTTAACAGCCACTCAAAAAGGTCGATCGGCTTAAAATATAGAACAGTACTAACGATCGATTCATCAACACCTTACATGAAGCAGTCATTAAGGGACAGCATGGCCAAAAATTACGACACTGAGGTGTTAATATTATCTGTAGGTCTCACATAATTGGTCCAATCAATGGATGTGACTGTCAATAAATCGATCAAAAGTAAAATCAAGTCGTATTGGGTCGAGTGGATGGGGGCTCCCAAAATACCTGAAGAATTGAATACTTCTGGAAAAATGAAAAGACCGGGATATGCTTTAGTGGCGGAATTGTGTCTGAATGCATGGGACAGCCTTTCAATTGATTTCATTAAAGAAAATTTCATTAAATGTGGTTTAGGACAGATTAGAGACAAATCAAAACTAGATTCGAAGCTATTAGAAGTAATTATGGGACCAGCGGAAGGATCGATCAATGGTAAGGCGAAAGAGGCAGAGGTTTCAACGCAAAAAGATCGATCAGAAAATGAATTATTCACAGACGAAGAAAGTGAAAACGAAGAACAGATTTAGTCCATAGATTTCAATGACAACGATAACAGCCATTTAATATAATATTTAATAAAATGTAATCTATTCTTCACTTTACTTTCGATTAGATTCAAACATTGAATTCATTTAATTAAAATTATAAGTAAATTTGATTAAATTTTAAAAATGTATTAATTAATTAAAAGATCGACCTATACATTAACTAATAAATAAATAGGTTGAAATTAAATCACTTTGAACTCCATGGAGATTGATCTGATCATCGACGAGATATGGCGAAGGAAATCATTTCGATCGCCATATACAACGGTTGTTTTCCCGATTTTACCCTTAAATCACCTCCATCGCATGGCGATTGAAGTCACGGTAAACTGTAATTATAATGTTAAATCCTTATTGCTAAAAGTTATTACAATTATTTCAAACATGATTATTTACTTAAACTAGCTAATTAAATTTTATAAACCTTGTTTAACCATGTGATTTTAAAAGCACCTGTAGCTCCTATAGATGACATAATGTTAGTCAAGTCCAATATAACAAAATTAACCCAGAATTTAGATATAACCGGATAGATTTAAACACATACTTCAATATAAAGAAATTTTTATGACTAAAATTTTAGACTTTTTTTTAAATTTGATACAAAATTAAAATATAATTTTTAACATGTTTTCTATTGACTTCTATTTTATTTGAAATTTTTTAAACAAAATAACTTGTTTTTCACTTATAGGAAATTATTAAATTATTAAAATAATCCACAAAATGATTTCGACTGAATTTATTCTCAAAGAATATTACAATGTAGTGCAGTTTCCATAAAATATAGTGCCTTCATAAAATTTATATAGCAAACGTTTATCGCTATTTATCAAATAAAATTAAACCAGATTTATACCTTTTTTCTATTTGTTGATTTATCACTGGAAAATGGCAACACTTTTCTAATTAGCGTTTTTGCCAAACAGCCGCCGCGATGGCCAAAGCTGTCACAAAATCATATTTTGTAAATTAGGTGACAGCAAACAATCGATGAAAAAACAAACAAAAAAACTTATTATACACTTTCTAATTAATGATTAATACAATTGAATATTCATTTAATAAAATAATATATAAATTTAAATGTTTTAACAGAGTAAAATGTAATTTAAAAAACAAAGTTAGAAATAATTGCCACTTTCACAAATGAAATTATAATAAAACAATTGATTCTTCTGATAATAAATTACTCAAAAAATACAAATATTCAATAAATTAATAACGGTTAGAATTTGTATACTTGAATAATTCATGCACCCAAAACAAAAACATAAACAGTTATTTCATTGGATTACAAATAGGGGGAGGTATTCCGGAATACCCCCCTTTGTGCCAAAAATCGGAAAAATACCACCCTTAGACGAGAATTAGAGGACTCTCCCCCCCTAGAGAAAGAGAGGATAAAAGAGGAAATAATTCGTAAAAAAGGTAAAAAGAGAAAAAATTTGGCAGAAATTTTGATGTAAATTTGAAGAAAACCTTAATAAATGCATAAAATCGTCAAATATAATGTATTACGCTCAAAATTTGTCCTCAAAAATTTTGAAAAATAAAAAAAATTTTATTTTGCAAAAAATTCTTAGTTTTTTGCATTAAAATTGATAAAATGCATTAAAATATTACTTGATAAAATCATGTAAATCAGAAATAACCTTAAAATTGATGTTTTATGTGTTTTAAAGCAGTTTTGGGTCATTTTCAAAATTTCACCCCTTATACCCCCCTTTGCTCGGACAAAAATACCCTACATTTATACACTCCCTTGGACTTGGATCCTTTGAAATCCCTTGTTATTTTCATGATTAAAATTTTTATAAATTATAATTATTTTGAAACCTTTAAAACTACCATTTGTAATTTCATAATATTGCAACGTATACACATTGCGCTCTACTCTTATTGGTTATGTAATATGTTATGTAATATGTTATGTAAAGAGTGGGAAGTGTCTTACTCCTCCCATTTTGTCGCCTATAAAAGATGCTGCACAGCCTGAGTTCAAAAGGTGTACTCTCGTTTTCTGTTCTTAATCTTTTTTATAAGTTTTCTCTTAAGTTTTTGTTATAAAATAACTTAAATTTGGTTTTAACTTATGTTTAGTTTTAAGTAGTTATAAGTTGTGAATACTTTTACTTGAGTATAATTATTTGTAAACTGTTGTATATAATAAGTTTTAACTACAATTTGTATTTCCGATCGTTCCTAATCAAAATTAAAGTTTCTTTTCCTCTAAATTGTGTTCATTCCTGAACAACGGTCGTCAACCGCGGTCGATGGTTTGCCGACCGGGCGTAGCGGCCAATCGCTCAGCGCTGCCGTTGAGGTAAAACTAGGCAAAAGGACAAGAGGATCGCCCCAAAAAGAGATGTCTTCAGTTGCCAACCGGTAAAGATAGTGTAAGGTTTGGTCAGAATTAGGACAAACGCCCCAAAGAAGTCCTTACATTATAATATATAGGTTTTAAAATGTATATTTGATTTAGGAATAAGATAAACTGAAAAGTTACCTTTTTATTTAATATTATATTATATATATAATTAATTATATAAATCTCATTTGTTTAAAATAATTATTATTTAATAAAATGTTCAATTTAAATTAGACTTTTAATTTTATTTGTGTAAAAATTTAAATTTTAAAACTAAATAAGATGTTTCAAATATTGATTTATGGATTATTAGGTATTTTAATAAGATCACTACTTAAATATGTTGTTAAATCCGTTTATATTATGTCTTTGGAAACGATTAAATGACTTCTTTAACCCAAACTAATAATAAACGTTCTGAATATGAAATGTATTTTTCATATTAAAATTAATTAAATTAATAAAGATATCTCCAATGACTGAATTATTAGTATATTTTATAGAAAAATCAATAACTAATTTTTAATTTATACATAGGTTTAAAAATTAGTTCTTATGATTTTTTATAGTCTTTATGTTTTATAGATGTATCATATCATTAATTATTTACTATAGGTTTGTTATTAGCAAAGTCTTCTTATAACCGGACTTATTTAAATAGAAATTTTATAAACGGATTTCACTGTCCTGAAGTAATTTAATAACAAATAAAGCGTAAAGAAGTCTAGACCTGGATTAGAGTGGATTTTGATATCACTTATATCTCACTGGACATAGGATTGTAAACAATGAAAATATTAAGTATTAGATAGAGTTAAACACATTTTTATAAAACAAATTTAAATTTATATATCTTCTATTACTCTTTTAATTTTTATTTAAGTATATATTATTAAAAGTTTTATGCAATTCATTTATATATTAAATTAATTTTTTTAAAGTTTATATTGAAATATAATTATAAGTTTATATAAATGGGTTTAACTGTATCTAAAGCTTAATATTCTCATTGTTTATAATCCTATGTCCAGTGAGTTACAAGTGATATCAAAATCCACTCTTATCCAGGTCCAGACTTCTTGATGCTTTATTTGTTATTAAATTTCTTCAGTGTAATAAAATTCATTAAATATCATTTAACCTGGAAATTTAAAATAATTTAAAATAAAATGATTTTAGGAATAAATTAATTAAAATATAATTTAATTTATTTATTATTTTATTTACAGAAAATATTTATAATAATTATTGAAACCATAGATGGCTAAAGGGGGAGGGGGGTATTTCAAAATACCCTACTTTGAGACGAAAAGTTAGGTACACTTCCATCTAAATAAAGGGAAAAAATAGGCAAAATTTCGGAAGGGGAATAATATATGAACATAATAGACTTTGTTTACAATTTCTAAAATTCGATTTAATAGTCCCAATTTTTGTTGCAATCTTTCACATCAAAAAACGGAATTTCAATCTGAAAACCCTAATATTTGAATAATAATTTAATTATCAGTAATATTAATAGCAGGGATGGTAAAAGACCAAAGTCTAAGGGAGGGTATAAGGGTAGGGTATTTTGGTCCGAGCTAAGGAGGGTATTTTGAAAATGAACCAAAATTGTTTTAAAACACATAAAACATTAATATTAAAGCTTTTTCTGACGTACATGACTTTATTTAATCATATTTTGACGATTTAATCAAAATTAATGCAAAAAACTAAGAATTTTTGGCAAAAAAGGCAAATTTGTAAAATTTTCAAAAATTTTAAGGAACAAAATTTTAGCGTAAAAACATGATTTATGACGATTTTATGCAATTATTGAATTTTGCCTTTAACTTTCTTTAAAATTTCTGCCATGTTTTGATTTTTTCTCTTTTATGCCTAATTTTAGGAATTTTTTCCTCTCTTTCTCTAGGGGGGAAGCCTCTAACTCTTGTCTAAGGGTCGGGTGGTAACTTTCCGATTTTTGGTTCCAAAGGGGAAGTATTCTGGAAAAAATCCCTTATTTGCCATCCTTGCTAATAGTTTTAAATTTACACTTAAATTTATTCATCTAATAATATTATTAAAAATTCACCTAAAATTAATAAAACAAGGTTTGAGGTCAAACCCAATGGACACTACATATACGGGTTTAAGAATGATATAAATTTAAAGGGATATTTGAAGAATTATTAAAGAGATAATATTTAATATTAAAAGACTTTAACATTAAAATCTTTTATAATTTGATTTAACCTAGGTAGATATGGTCCTTACAGATCACCAAAACAAAATCAATTCTGAATTAAATTGTCTTAGGGAGTGGTGGCTTAACGGATGTAATTGTAATAAGATTGATAAAATGTTCTTATCGAAAGATGTAATTTCACCCTTTCTAACAAGGATAGTTCTCAAAACAGTACCTTTTGATTTGAATTGTCCTAGGGAATTGTCCTTGCGGACCATCACAAAATATTTCTTAAAATATGATTTGTTCAAGGGAAAAGTTGTCCTTACGGAACTTTACATCAAAATTTATTACATGGATTGTAAAAGGAAGTGGTGGTCCTTACGAACCACCACCAAAAAATATATTAACATTAATTATCCTAAGGTTGGGTGGTCCTTACGGACCATAACAAAATATTTCCTAAAGTATGAATTTTTCCAGAGACTGGTGGTCCTTACGGACCACCACCAAAAAATATATTAACATGAATTGTCAAAGTGAAAGGTGGTCTTTAAGGACCAACACTACAAAATCTCTTATGACAAGAATTGTCCTAGATTGGGGTAATACTTACGTATCACCACCTTAAAATCTTAAATGACATGAATTTTCAAAAGTAGTGGTGGTCTCTGCGGAACACCACAATATAATCTTCTACAACTTGAATTTTCCTAGGGAATGGTGCGTTATTGTAATAAGACGGATAAAATATTCTTATCAAAAAGCAAAATTTTTCCGTTACTAACAAAAGGGTAGGTCTCTAAACTTACAACATCATTTCATTATTATAGGTTTTTCTCAAAAAGAGAAATTTTCTCGTTATTAACAAAAGGGTAGTTCTCTAAAGTGAGATAGAACAGCTTTCCATCCTCCTCGGTTTCTCTTAAAAAGCTGAAATTTCCCCTTTACTAACAAAAGGTTGTGTCTCGAAATTGAAAGAAAATAGCTTTCGATTCTTCACTATTTTTCACAAAAAGCTGAAATTTCTTCGTTAATAACAAAAGGTTAGACCTCAAAATTGAGAAAACATCCATCCACACAATTTTGATTTTATCCGTTGTAATCAATTAGTTTGGGTTAGTGAGTTATACCCTATTTTATCAGACGTAATTTTCCCGTTTTTTAAAGGATGGAACTTTCCCCTTCCACTTTAGTGAAAAGTTTTGATTCGCCGTAATCCACTATGTAATTGTAGTGAAAATATTTTATTCGCTATATTCCACTAAATAATTGTAGTGACAATATTTAATTCGCTGTATTCAACTTTTTAATTGTAGCGAAATAATTTTATTCACTATATCCCAATATGGTTAGTGAAAATATTTTATTCGCTATATTCCACTAAATAATTGTATTGACAATTTTTAATTCGCTGTACTCAACTTTTTAATTGTAGGGGAATAATTTTATTCACTATATCCCAATATGGTTATTTAAAATATTTTATTCGCTGTATTCCAATATGAAATTTGTGAAAAATTTTATACGCTGCAATCCACTATATGAATATATTGAAAAAATTTTATCTGCTGCAATCTGTACAGAGTCAAATGGTTTCTCCTCCTTTCTTTCATATGACTTAATTTATATCCATAATTAAACTTATATTTAGGACTAAACTCATATTCATTTTTAATTTGTATTCATTCATAAACTTATGTTCATTTCCTAAAAATTATTTTTATTACTTTTAAGTCATTTTCTCACTCAATGTTTATAATTATATTTAGTATTAAAAAATGCAATTTTTGATAATTTGTTAGTCTTAGGTTTTCTATAAGTGAGTGAACACGTTTTTGTAAATTTTTGTATTTTAATAAAATCGTTTTGTTTTG
>JAQFZM010003145.1:0-11672 GCA_034695785.1 Galumna obvia | reverse complement strand
TGGGACGGGGATTTTGGTTTAATGAATTTGTTCATATTATTGGCATTTTCATACTATTGGGTATTCATTATATCGGCACTGATGTGTATATGATTTAAAAACCTATTTAAATAAATCATTTAAATATTTAATTAGTAATAAATTTTACATAAAGTCTTTATCTTAATAGCTTTAAAGATTAAAGTTAAGAGGAAATTACTATAAAATACTATTCAGAAAAGGAAACCTTATTTGGCATTCAATTCATTTTAAGAGTAGTTGTGTCAAAGTTAATTTGTGAGCTAATCCAAATTATTATTAAATGGTAATACTTATAATAAAACAATTATAATTAAGGTAAATTATCTAAATTATTTTCATATAATATTAACGATAAAAGCCTTTAATTTAACATTTTGGTTAAAAATTAAAACACCAAAAGGGTACTTAAAAAACTGAATGTTCATAAGTGAATCAATTTAAGCATGGTTTATGAAATATTTTAAATTATTCAAAAAAAATTTAAAGCCATCTATAATTTTACTATTTTTGAATAGTATTTTCTGGTTATTTTCCTTTTCCTTCAATCTTCAAAGCCATAAAGATTTATATCAAGATTTATTTGAAACAAAAATAGGGATATCCTTAATATTTTTTATTCTATTTACAGTTTCTCATTATTTAACAAAATTACTGATAATTTAATCATTTTATTAAAAATAATATTGAATAACTGTTAATACGTTAGTGATATTTGTAAATTGAATGGGTTTGATTATAAGTTTAAATCGGATAAAAGTACCTAAAACTACCTTTTCCCCTATATTCCTAAATTATATGATATAGTTGATTTAAAAGTGACCCATTTACTCATCATTTATATGATGATAGTTTCACCATTATTATACGCTAAATCATGATAAAATCTTTTATATATTTAATGAAATTGAAATAATCAAATAAATAGCTCTCGATAAAATATTTTTATAAGGTTTAAAAATTAATCAAATAAACTTAAATATGTTCTAAATTTTCAAGCATTTTATCTGGTTATCCTTTTTATTAGCTTTTATTTTCAAGAGCTATTTTTAAAAAGTCCTATCATTAATTATAAATAAAGATAGGCAGAAAGTTATGAAGATTAAAATTTTAAGCTTGCAAATAGAGCGTGCACAAATTTTCAATATATTATGTTTGATAATTTCGAATAATTTATATTAGAGTCTACCAAAATTGTGCTATTTTTAACTGATGTTAGTCATTGAATCAAGTTTTAAGTTAATTCAGAAATATCTGTCTCATATTGATTAGGTTTATTAAAATCTATCAAACTTTTATAGTAAAAGAGAATACATTAAGTCAAAAAATTATATGCATTAGATGTGAAGCAACTTTTAACAAAACTTTATTAACTTTTTCATAACATATTTGAGCAAAATATATAGCTCAATTTTTTGTTATTTTGTCGATTTTGTGCATTTTTACTCAATTTTTAGTAATTTTTTTCTAAATTTAAACTTTTAGTGGATTTTTGTCTTAATTTTTTTTCAATTTTTCCCAATTTTTTCTTGGGAGGGGGTATTTTAGAATTTTTCTTATGAGGGAAAGCACGGTTTGCTCGACCTAGGGTGGGGGGGTGATCCTCTGACCTCTCACCTTGCCGACCCCTTGAATAACGATTATAAATTAATAAACTTATAAGTTAATATATTAATATTATTAAAAAAATTGAATTACTTTTTTGAAAAATATAATATTGAATTGCATTATATTTAAACTAAGAAAATACAATTATGTTGAGATAATTTATAAAAAATATATTAACATTAAATGTTTTAAATGATTGACTGAGATTTTAATATATTCATGAAATTATTTGTATCTAATAAGATATAATTATTAAATAATTATTGATTGCTTTAAGTTTACAGTTTTGAAATTAAAAATGTATAAATTTTTCCATTGATATCCTTATCGATTTGTGAATTTTATCTTTTCATTTAGATATATAAATAAAATTTAATATAATTTAATTATTTTTATATAAAGAACAATTTATCCTTATTACCATTAAATTAAATAACTTTAAATACCACCTTGTTCAAATAAATAAATTGATTCTACTGCTCTCTATATTATTTTTAGAACTAATAAATTGTGAAATTTAACTCATATTTTTGTGTAGAAAGCATTGATCGTTTGGTTCGTATTTTGTCAAAAAATAATCATATATATCTTTATTAAATAGTTAGTTTTTAACTATAAATTATATCTTGTTGTTATGATTATTACAAATTTTACTAATTATTTAATTAAATATTTCGTTTGATTTAGATTTTCGTTCTGTTTTTATTAAAAGTTAAGGCAATATTGATTCAAAAATAAGGAATACAAGAGAAGAAATTGTACGTTTTTCTAAGTTAATTAACTTGGTTAATTTATTATCTTGATTTTGTTTCGTAGATGGATAATGAGGAGAATGGTCAACAATTAAATCCTCGGAACACATCGACCGAAACTGTTTCGGCCTCTGCCTTCAAACCCAACACTGCAACTGGAACTCAAGGCAGTTGCAATCAAAGTGATGTTGCAGACGGTGGTGATGTCCACAAATCAAATCCAAACTCCGATTCATCACAATCTTTAAATGAATATGAAGTGGGTTTTCAAAAGATTCTTCTGGGTAATCTTCAACAATTTAAAGATTTAATGGCAAATAAAAAAAGGAAAATTGCGGTAAAATTTAAAATTATATATACTATTATTAGGGCATTCAAAAATTTCGCGTTGTAATGAAAATTCGGCCAGTTCTAAACGGCTCAAATTATTCAAATGGATTAAAAACCAATATTGACATCCTTTTACATGTGATCTAGTAAGATTAAAAACATTTTAAACAAATTACTTAATCATTAAAATTTCGGGACATTTTCAAAGGTCATATTCACAGTTCACACCTGAGCAGTTGGAGATGACTTGCTGAATGATTGTAATAGTGAAAGAGTTGAAGTTTAATAAACAGCAAAACCAATTAAATCGGTTAAGAAATAGAAAACTTCTGATAATTAGAATATCAGGATTTTTCCATAGGTAATCATTATGAATATCTAGATTATCCTTTATATAGAATTTTTTGATATTTATGAATATATGACATCAAGGTTAACAACTTTGTTGATTGACACTTTTTGATCAAAGCAAAAATAAAGGCTCAAATGGACATTGGATTTTTAAAAATTTTGCTTTTCTATATAATATTCAAACATATTTGTTTCGTTTTTGTGGTTTTATTTTTGCTTTAATCAAAAAGTGTCAAGCAACAAAATTGTTCAACTTGATGTTTTTAGTCATAACTCACAAAATATTTTATATATTAGGTGATCTAAATTTTCATAATAATAATCTTTGGAAAAATCATGATATTCCAATTATCATAAGTTTTTTGTCTCTTAACCGATTTTAATGCTATTAATGTCAAAACAAACTTCAACTCTTCTACTATAAACTCCATTTACTAAATAATTTATAGCTATTCAGGTGTGACCTGTGACTATGACCTTTGATAATGTCCCGAAATTTTAATGATCACGTGATTTGTTAAGAATAATTTTTATCTTCCTAGATCACATTTAATTGGATGTCAATATTGATTTTTATTTAATTTGAAAAATTTTAGCCGTTTAAAATTGGCAGTATTTTCATTACACTGCGAGCTATTTGAATGCCCTAATATATTAATAATATTATTTTGTATATATTTCTTTAAAATTTAAAACTTATTATCAAAATAAATTTGAAATATAATTTAAGAGAATAGTTAGGTAAATTTTATTAATCAAATTAAAATTCTCAGGGTAAAATAAGAGTAATTACTAAGATTAAAATTGAATTAATTTTGCTTAAAAATATAAATTTTATGAGATACAGATAAACAGTCAAATTAAGGTTGGTTAAACTTGTAAAATTTTACTGGATAAATTTATTTAAAAAATGGTTTACAACATTTCAAACAAAAAAAGATGTTGTTTGGAATCTTACTTATAAAAATTTAAAAATCAGCCTCCTCATTTCAAATTTAACGTCAGAAAATTATCAATATTTGGCAATTGTGAAATGGGTAAAGTCTAAATTTGGGAAAAAGTTAGTCGATAATTTCACTAAATATTGAAATTGAACATGATTATTTCTTATTAAAAATATCCATGATAAATATAAATGCTATTTAATTGCTGTCCAAAAAGCTCAGGTCGATCACATAGAATACTAATTTTAAATTATAAATTCTCGAATACTAATTATTTTTCCCATTTTTATCAAGCTTATAATACCATTAATTGAATACTCAAGTAAATTTAGTCTTATTAGATTGTAGCAGCCATATGTCTAGTTTATTTAACTGAAATAATTATCTAGATAATCATACCATGTGCAAAGCTATTTGCATTTAATCAACCTTAATATGACTTTTGGGTGTCTATATTTATATAACATAAATAATTCATAGTTAAGTATAAAAATTGTATTAGTTTTTTTTAATAATTTAAATTTATTTTAATTATTTATCAGGAAAATAGTATTGGATTAAATACTCCAGATATTATATGTAAAGATTGCGAAACTAAACAGATAACTATTGATGAACTAAACATCAAATTAAATGAAAAGGAGGAGTCCTTTAATAATTTGACAGAAGAGTTGGCAACAAAAACAAATCAATTGTTACAACTCGGCGATGACTACCAAGATATATGCAATCAATTTAACACTAATTATGGCCAATTAAAGGAAAAATTGGATAAAATAAAAATTACATTTGAAATTACAAATAAGAATAATAAGGAATTGAAATCTTCACTTAATAAAGTTAGAATTATATTTAAATTTGACTTCAAAAGGTTACAAAACCATTGATAAATAGAGGAATTTTAGTTAATTGAGTAGAAAATCACTGATTTTGTATTATCGTTTTTCTTTAAATATTAGAAATTTTTCTTTTTTTATAAATTTTGAATTTCAATTTACTACAGTTATCTTATTTGTTAACCGATTTTAGTCATTTTTGTGTCAAATAGAAATATAATTCTTCCATTATTATGTTCATATAAAATCGGATGTTTTTTGAAATAATTGCAAAAATATCTAATCCAAAATTTTACTATTTAATCAATATTCCCAAGTTCATTTAATTTTCCAAGAAGCATATTTTAAAAATTCCTTATAAATAAATTTGGATAATATTATCTAGTTTATTTTTCATTTTACAAAATTTAATAATCTTGTTTCCTGTTTGTTTGGTTGAATTTTTAGTGAGGCATACAAAATGACAACTTTTAAGATGTCATATTAATTTAGGTTGATCAAATTATAATTTTATAAAAGACTTTTTTCTAATTTGAATTTTGTACAAGATACTTTGGAAATTTTTGAAAATATCAAGCAGCTTAAGAATGACAGGGTGATTTGTGAAATTTTTACTGATTTTTGGCGTACCTTATAAAAATTAACAAATTTCTAAAAATAGCAAGGTAATTTACATTTTATTATTATTTTTTGGACAAGGACAATCACTTAATAAATGATAAAATTTCACTTGAAAATTCCAACTAACCTAGATAAAATTGAATGCACAAAACATGAATTATTTTGCGATGTTTCTGTTTTGACTGTATATACTTCATTATAGTATAATTTTTTAAGTGAGAAAATAACTGAAAGCGCTGAAAATATATTAAAATCTTTTTCAACGTTTAATACAAATGAACCAAACGCAGAAATCAAAGTTAGTGCAGTTGCAAATATTGGTTCAGTTGCAATTGCCAGTGCAACTTCAAACACAACTGCACCTTCAACCTCAACTATAGATGCAGGCGCTTCAACTTCTGCACAATCTAAAGGTTTGACCACAAATATTATTGTATCTTCAGAAAATCAAATAAATTTAGAAATGTTGTGTGAAAACATCAACAACGAAGAGACGAATGATAGTGACCATAGTATGGTCCTTGGATCTGATGCTTTTATGGAGGATCAAGCTCATATTGATCCTTATTCTAAATGTATTCCGAGTCTGACAAATTCTGTCATAAGCACTGCTTCAACTATTCGTTGGAAAAAGATGATGTCTAAAAATAACAGGGCGGCCTTTACTGCAAATCCCGGGATATCACCAGAACTCCTAAAACTCAATCGTGAAGTAATATTTCAATAATATTATTTAAATTAATTTATTTAAATGAGTATACTTTATAATTTTATAAATAGAAAATTATTATTTTTCACTACATTTTCATAGTAATTGTAGTATATAAACTCATTCTACCTAACCTCTCACTCATTCTACCAACCTTCCCAACCATTCTACCAGCCCGCTCACCCAAACTACCGGCCCTTTAACTCAGTCTTCCAGCCCTCTCACACATTCAACCTATCCTCTAACTCACTATTCCAGCACTCTCATAAATTCTACCGGCTCTCTGACTCACTCTACCAGCCCTCTCACTCGTTCTATAAAACTTCTCAAACGTTAATGTAGTGGATAAGACTTTGCCTTCAAATCTTATTTTAACAGAAAGGAAGTAAAAGAAAGGGTGTGTCCTCCTACTCTGATGACCAATCTATTTTTTAATAATTGGAAAATCTCGAAATATTAATATGTTTCCATTATATTTTTGCCTTTCAGGTGGCTTTGGGGATAAATAATTTTGAAGTTTAATCCATCGTAATAATATTTCTTTAATAGAATCTTATACCAAATTACAAATTACTAATAATATAGAAACTTAAAATAACATTGTAACCTAAACTAGTTTAAAAATTATTTTTAAAATGCTTGACTAACTTTTTATTTGGATAAAATTTACTTGATATATTATATTGATAAAAGCTCGTAAATGAAGTGATTATAGGCTTTATTACAAAACTTGTTTTTGAGTAAGCTTGGTAGATTTAAAATAATTTAAATTAAATTGATATTTATATTAAAAAAAATAATTAAGAAAAATAATTATATTTTTGAATTGATAAAGATTAAATTGATGAAAATATTTATAATTTTTTAACAATTTAATATAAGAAAATATATTAAAATCAACTTTAATTTAAATAAACTTAGAGATTTATTTTACATTTATCTTATATGAGTAATTCTATTCTATGAGAATATATTCTATTAAATTATTTATCATGATAAAATATAAATAATTATAAATTTTTTATTTTATTTAAATTTATAAATTTGATAAATTGATTTCAATTATAATTTTTACAGTTTTCGTTAGATTTGATCAACAATAAACCTGACCCAATTCCAGAAATTTTTTCCTCAATGAAAACTATGGCTAAAGATCTTATATCTGGAAATGTTGAAGATTGTGAAGAAATGTTCTTGGAATACCAGAGAGAAAGTTTTATTTGTGTGGAGAAAAAGAAAAATGGCAAATGTCTCTTCTATTTCTGGTATTATCCCACATCTGTGGGATGTCCTGCATGTGGATCAAAGATTTCGGAATCCAGACCATCAACCTTGGAGAAACATTGCCTTGCTTCTCACCAATTATTAAATGAAGACAACACAAAAACTAAGGTTGAAATCAAACTCATTAAAACAGGTAAAAAACAAAATTAATAATTTGAATTCCAAAATGTTTTCATTAATAAATTTGTTCATTTAAATCTTTATCATTTTCTTATTATTTTAAAATTAAATTTTAATTTTCTTTTTCTTTATAATTTTTGATTACTAAATTTTGATAAGCTTTAATATTTTATGACATCTCAGAATATTTGAAATAAAAATAAGTATGTAAAATTATAATATTCATTATAATTAATGTTTTCCAATACCTATATATTAAATGAATAATTGTATCTCGAACAAATGAAAATTAATGAAATTTCTTTCTAATTAAATGAACATAATATTAGATTACTAACTTAAATTGTGTAATTAATAAATTAAATATTTCAACAAATTTACATTTTACATTTTATCAAATTCATATGAAGGAAATAAAAAATTAGTTCTAAAATTAAATCTATAACAATCTTTATACTTCAAAAATATTTCATATCATTTGCAAGTAAATGTAAATGCTGTCGCTTTTTCTTTTTAAATTGCAGTTGCAATTATTAAACAAATTCACTTGCAAATTAATCCTGAAATACAGTTGCAAATAATAGTTAATGCAGCTACAAAATGCAACTGAATTCTAAACTGCTTTCAGATATAAAATAAAATTTTATATAATTTAAATATAAATAATAAAAAACAAATATTTATATATTTCAGAATTTTGTTGATATACTGTAAACCTAATAGGGGAATGTGGCGCAGTGATTAAAGGCCCACATTCCTGGCTTAAGTGCTGAGCTCAAAACCGTGTGTTCGGACCAAATGCTGGGCGTATTTCATTCGTCTGCAGGTGGCACCACATTATTCAAAACTTGTTGTTGTTGATGGTCTGCCCGGGAGCAGGTAATTTGAGCTGCGTTCTTGCAAATAATCAAGTGCCGGAACAAGGCTAATTGTCAGCATATGAATAGGATGTTGTTGTACAACCACTATATACACCATTCGGAGGAAGAAGCAGCGCCTCTTAAATATAAGCAAATCTCCGTATTATACGGAGTACCTTCCTTGTAAACTTTAGCAAGGGCGTCTAGTGTGGCCACAGGCGGTATTAATATGAAACCGTTGGCAGTGGATACTAAATCCTGCATAACAGGGGTGAAGGTCTCCTCAGTTGTGCAACTAAAATAGTTCATTCTATACTCTTGTTCTACCCCCACAACAATTATCTGGGGTCTCATAGTTAAGGGATAAAAGTAGTTAATCTTTAAAAAATATCTTGAAAATTTAAAAAAATTAAGATATGTAATTTTTATATATTGTTTTTTGATCTAAGTATTATTCAATTTCTATTAAATATAATGAAAAAGAATATGTTTATTAATGAGTTTATAAATTGGGTTTGAATATTTTTGTATGATTAACAAATTAATATAATATACATTATTTGATAAAAGGGTTCATGGTAGTTTTTTCTTTGTAAAATCTCAACGATTAACAAGAAAAAGTTTCTTAAAATTAGAATAAATACTAATTTCTTTATGAATATAATAGATAATACTTATTAATATGGGAAAAAAACATTATCGATAATAAGTTTCGATTTAATTGAGATATTGATTTCAATCTTTGTACAATAATACAGTATATTAATATAAATTATATTATGAAGTTAAATTTGAACAAGATCAATTCGAATTTTCAGAATTTTGTGTTTTACAAGGTCATACTTGTATTTTCTTGAAAAATAGGAATATTGAAAAACAAATAGAAGCTGTCTAATCATTTTTGTTTTTCTGCAAAATATCTTAATCTAAATATTTCATTTTCATTACTTAATCTCTGAGCAATTAACATCATTGTTTTATAGAAAAATTGAACAAGATACAAATTTTTTTCAAATATATGTAAAATTGTTCAAAAATCCCATAGTTGGGATTTTAGAGAAATTTTTTTTAATTTTATTAGTTGAGTTTATATAAAGAAAAAACTATTCCGGACCCTTTTGTCGAATATTGTATGATTATATGAAAGGTTCACATCTATAATAGCCTAGGTGTCAAACTCTTACTCAATATTGAACGCAATGCATTGCAGTCTATTCAATGCTTTCACACTTAGGCTACTATAGAATTGAGCCATTCATATATTCTTTTATTTGGTTATTTATATTTTTATCAATTTCATGTATTGACCTAGATTAAGTTAATTTTTTTAATGAAATTTTAATGTTTAAATTAATAGATTATATATGTTAAAGTAAATTTTAACTAGGACATTGATTTTTGGGTAAAACATTGCCGAATAGTCACTAGAAGGGTAAAAAAAGGAAATAATTGATTAATACTTGATTATCTTTTCGATGTTTAAACATTAATTTTGAATTTTAATTAATATTTTAATTATTTTTCCAATTATATTAAGTACATTAATAGTATATATTAACTATTTAACTTATAAAACTAAAATGACTAACAAGACTAATATAATCAATTTGACTTCTCTGTTGTTGTATAAATGCCCTAGGAAAATTGTTGGCGTATTTGAGCACGATGTAAACAAACATTGAGGGGTCATTTATTACGTAGCGGTATAATCCTGATATAAAATGTAATCTATCTTAAAATAATTTAATTTTAATGTTTTCAAAATCATTTAATCATTTACAATAAATTAATTTTATTACATCTTTTAAAATTTTTCACTTTCGATATATTTTTAAAAAATTGTTGACAAAAAATAACTTAACGTAATATAAGGTTTATTCTTTGAGATTAAGAAAAATAATGAAAAAATTGTGTTGAAAAACATATTATATCTTACTGTATAAAGTTAGCAACTTTTAAAATATAATTGTTGTGCATTCATCATCATCAATTTTCTTAGTGAATTTATACAACAACAGTGAAATGATGATAAACTTTGAGTTTATCAATCACTTCGTCAATTATTCCGACAGGTATTTATAAAGTAAATTCATTATTTCAGGTATACAATATAATTGATTATATTGGTTTATTGAAATAAATGATAGTTTACTGATGTTTGAAATTATTTTAAATATTTATTGATCTTACAACCTATATAACAATATCGGGATTGGACATTTTTGATAAATATCTGTATTTAAACTTTAATCCAAAAATAAACTTCTATTTTATAATTAAGTTGAGTTTTTGGTAATTATGTGAGCACATAATTATAAAAAGTGTAAGGATTTCTTACTTTTTTTGCACAACTTAGTTGACCACAACTGTTGGTATGACATACACTACTGTTTCGTTAACAACTGTTAACTTTTTCAATATCGACTGAAGAGTGAATCCACTCTCAGTCTGGACTTATGGCCAGTCGTTTGAGAGGAGAATATGATATCAGCAGTAATTTATTAGCACTTATTAGTACTTATTCGCAATTTTAGATGTTTTTAAGTTTCAAGCATTTGTTTATTTCAATTCAATAAATTCTATTTCAGTTACAGCTCACCCCAACAGAAAATTCTCCAAAAGGAGCCTCTTCTGTGAGTAATTTGTTTATATATATGATAGTAATTAAAACTGAATAAAATTCCAAAAAAATGTGAAATAATTATACTAATTTAAAAGTGACAAATAAATAGGTGGTATCGAAGTTTCACTATTTTGTTGATCATTCATTAAATTACATTTTTGATGTTTATTCTTTTCTATATCTAAACTTTCTAATATTTTCCTTTTATCCTTGTTCTTTTCAATATATTCTATGACAGAGTTTTCAAAATCAATGTTATGTTTTGTATTAAAAGCATGATCAGCAACATTACTTTTTTGTGATAAGTTATATAATTCATTTTTATGTTCCTTAACCTTAACCCCAAGTTTTCTTCCAGTTGTTCCTACGTAAATGTCACTACATTCTTTACACTTAATTTTATATACTACATTTGCGAGATCAAATTTTGATTTTTTATTTGTGTTCAAAAGATTCCTTATTGTATTTCCTTCTTAAAAACTACAGAAATATCATGTTTGGATAATATATTTTTTATATTTTCGCTAATCCTGCGGTAATATGGTATAGTGATAACTCTGTTAATATCAAAAGTTTTATGTGACACCCTATTATTATTAGAAGAAAACTTTATTTT
>JAQFZM010003144.1:0-11673 GCA_034695785.1 Galumna obvia | reverse complement strand
AATAGTCATATACTACAGAAAAAGGCTAAAAATTGACGTTTTATGTGTTTTTAGGCAATTTTGGGTCCCTAAAAAAACCCCTCTGATACCCCTCTGAGATCGGCTCCTTTAGCCATCTATGATATTATTGATTTTTAAACTACAAAAGCTATTCACATATTATTAACTCTGATGACTTTCTCCTTCTGTATTGCATCACATTGTGTAAGACGAATATAAAAACACTTTGTGTCATTAGTATCGAGTTTGTAAATATGGAGACTGAGTATACTATGTATAGTCAACACACAGATTATTGCATAGAAACTTATCTAGCAAAATTCCATTAAAAAATTTAAAATTCACCGTCATTCTTGTATTATTTGAGATTATTAAAAAATTCTTAAATTATATTGTACAGAATTGAAATTAGAAAAAAAGCATTTTAAAATTTTTAATTGAACAACCAAATTTAATTAGACATCTTTAAAATGCCAAATTGTATGCCTTATTAAAAATTTAATCAAATAATCAGGAAACAAGATGATTTAATTTTGTAAAATATTTAATAAACTTAACAAATTTATTTAAATTTAAATTTTAGGAATTTTGAAAATATGCTCCTAAGCAAATATAATAGAGAAACACTTATACAAATGGAAGAGATTATGACTGAAATATTTTATTGTTATAAAGGATCTTAATTGAAAGAATTTTATTGCTTAACATATTTTGATTAAGCCAAAATAGAAATCGCAATTAGTTGTAAAGTTTGAATAATAAATTTGAGTTTTTTCTAAATTTGAAACAAAATAGATAAATTCAAGTTTATCATGATTCAAACAAGAATTAGAACTTTAAAACCCAAACCCGCAAAATCAGGTGAAACCCATACACGTTTCCGGCTTTGGGCTGATTTAGGTTTAAGTGTTTCGGGTTTGAGTCGGTCTGGGTTTATGTTTTTAAGATATGGGTGGGTTTGGGGAGTTTATTATATTTTGTTGAAATAATTAGAATATTGAGAGAATTATTTTTTTAATATAATATATATAAACAAAATTTTATTGAATATTAAGTGATTTTATGGAATCAGAGATCCTTTAAATATATAAAATAATTAAAATTAGTTTTTTTCCGGGTTTAGACTTATCCCAAGTCTCGAAGGGTTTGGGTTTCAGCTTGGGTTTTATAAACAGGTTTGGGCGGGCCTTAAACCTTTGGGTTTGGGCGTGTCTGGATCTCAAAAATGCTTATAAGTTTGACCTCTAATACAAACAATATCAAATAAATTTTTTATAAAAATCTAATTATTTTAGATCATTTAGTGAAAACCCGCTTAAAAAAATAATAATACTATCAAAAGTAATAAAGGTTTTACTATTGCACATAGTTATGTCTTTGACTTTATGTAGGCTTAAAATGAATATACACTTGAGTGTAAAACCCACTTCAATTGATTTATAACTAAATATACTACTATAAATTAGATTAAATTTATTTTTTAACTGGAACTATATTTTATCTATCATTTACAACTTTTAAAATATATAATATTAGTTTAATTATTATTAACAAAATTTCAAAAAAATTTTCAACATGTATAACTCAAAAAGTAACCATACTAGGAAATTGTTTTATATCTAATTTTAAACTACAAATAAAATATACCAATAACTGTTTTGAGATTTTTTCGATTATCTAAAAAAATTAATCATTTCATCGAAAATTAATGGCAAATAAATTAGGTAATTAGTTTTCAAAGATTTTAATATAAATAAATTTAAAATTATCAATTATATTTAAAATCAAATTAGATATTCGATTTCAGGCGTGGCCAAAAATGTTGAACATCACAATATTTTTCCTTTCTTATAATGAATATAAAATAATAGTTGTTCCCATAAATCTATAGGTTAATTATAAATATTGATCCAAAATATCATTAAGACATAACCTTTTGGTTTATCATCAAATAAAAGGTATTTATCGTGGGGCAGGTAACTTTATTTTATATATATTAAAATTTCATTTATCCAATTTCATTTTAGGGGAATCCGCTTCAAATTCCATTTAGTTATTCAAAGGTTATCAAGGTTTATTCTAAGGAACATTGGTATGTCCATAACAGTATAAATATATAGATAAAGTTAAGAGCAAAACTAACCTGTTTCTTAAGGATACATTTAAGATTTTTGTTTATGATAAAATCATATTAATTTATAGCTCTATTTATTAAGATTAAATTAAATTTAATATATGTATATTTTAGCCTAAAAAATTAAATTAAAATTCTATCGGTTTCTTTTTAAATTCAACGGTTTAAATGTTTTAAATTTTTGAAAATCTAGAATAGTTTGAGTGATTATGGATAATTTTGTCCCTAACTGAATATTTATTTATAAATAAACTTTGGTAAAAAGAATCTCTAACTTACGGTTTGAAGAAAATTTTTTTTATTCATTTACTGATAAAAATATTAAATAATATTATATGAAAGTTGTAAATGATCATATTTATTTATCAGTATATTAATATCAAAAGCTTATTGCAGTTTAGAGAATTATAATACTATTTCTTAGAAATGTTAAATAAAACGTTTTTGATAAGAATGAAATAGTTTCATATGAGTTGTGAAACATTTTTATGTAAAGGAATAAAACTTTAGTTCACAATGAAGGGAATGACTAATATGAATAAAATATTTTTATTATATTTATCGAAAATACAATGATTATAATTTTACTTTTTAAAATTATTTCTATTTTTAAGATTTTTATTTATTAGAAAATTTGAACAACATTAATATTATTAATAATAATAAAAGAAAGATTTTTGATTATCGAAAAATGTCTTAGTTTATTAGATTGCCTTTTTGCCGTTTATCAAACTTTTAATAGAGATTTATGATGATTTCATTATACATGTATAAATAAAGTAAAGGTTTACTTTATCAATGTTTTATCTAAGAAATTACAAAAATTAATCTCATTCGAGTTTGTGATTTCAAAGTGCAAAGTTTTGTTTAATCCATTTTATATAAAAACGGCGTACAAAAACAAAATATTAAGTTATATATTCTAAATAATCAAGCAGCTCATTTTATTTAAAAGAGCTATAAAATGTATTTGCAAATTATTATTGTAATTTTTATTATAATAATTATTGAGAAAGTTTTTAAAATATCGAAAATTAAAAAGAAAGCAAAAGAAATTTTGGAAAACAAACCCAAAGGTATTAAATTTATGAATATATATTATTTTAAATTTATAAGAAATAAATGTTTTTCTAAACAGAAATAAAGGAAAAAAGTAAAATTGAATCGAAGAATATTTCGGAAAAAATAAATATTAATTTAAATGATTTATTTGAAGAGACCCAAAATGAAAGCACAATCAATAAAGAAAATGGGTTGAACGCTGCTTCAACTGAAGGCAATAAATCAACGGTAATTAATTATATTAAATATATTTTTTTTGAAATCAACGAAATGAGATTTATAATTATGTTATTTCTTTCTATTTAACTTGAAATATAAATTATAGTAAGAAATAATATCTGACTTGACCAAATCTTTTGATCAGAAAGGGGTATTAAATAGGGGTATTTAGCTCGGTCTCAGGAGGGAATTAGGTGGAAGGTATTTTAACAATTACCCAAAATTGCCTCAAAATACATATAACATCTTTACGCTGTTTTTTATGTAAATGATTAGTTTAAGTAATATTTTAACATATTTTATTAAAATTAATGCAAAAAACTAAAATATTTTACCAAAAATAAAATTTAAAAATTTTCGAAAATGTAGACATGAAAATTTTGACTTAAATACTGTTATGATGTTTTTATTAGGTTTTACATTAGTTTCAAGAATGGATATGTGGGGGGCATAGCCAAATTATCCCTCTCCCCCTGTGATCAACAGCAAGACCCCTCAGAACATCGGGGGGGAAAATAGGAAAGAAAAGTTCGTAAAAGCGAAAAAATAAGAGAAATATTTAATATAATGATCCAAATTAAAAGAAAAATAGCAAAATAAAATAATAATACTGATAAAAGTGTCAGAATTACAATATTTAATGAATATTTTGAGCCATTTATAGGCAGTAAAATTGAATTTTTTTTACTTTGAATTTTCATTTTTTGAAAAAATCATTTTTTGCCTTTAATTCTTAGTTTTTCGATCAAATAAAATAAAATCCGTTAAATATGAGTAATTAGAACGCATAAATGCAAGAAAATACCTATAAATACCAATAAAACTACTTAATATAAGTTAAGCGGCCTTTTTGAAAGTACGCTTTATACCCCACTATAGCAATCAAAGTTGTCAAAAATAGCAAAACCCCCATATCAATTTGACCATTACCTTCTCTGGTTAGTTTAGATTAATAACAAATAATATATTGAATAAATGCAAAAAAATTTTGAAACTATCTGTTACAGACTTTAATAGGGTAATGTTTTGTATAGGGTAGACTTTTATAATTGTTTTTTAGCACAAAAATTTGATATTCAATTTACCACAGTTTTCTAATTTCTTAACCGAATTTAATGATCTTGGCACCATTTCAAAATGGTTGAGAAACTTAATTATATTCTATTTACAGAACTAAAATTCATCAATTTAAACATTAGAAAAATATATTTTCAAAATTTTAGAATCTCCCAATATTAATAATCAAAAAACAACAAATATTTAACATGGTGCAGTCACTATATGTGCATGCAAAATTTTGTTACATTTCATTTAATAGTTTAAGAAATATAGCTTGTTAAGTTGTCCCAGTTAGATTTGATCACTACTTCATATCAATAAAAACTGTAATATACTAACTTTTATAATAATTTAAGCTCCATCATCAACCCTAATTAATTTGATAATCTAATGATTCATTTAAAATAAATATCATTATTTTATTACAGAACAAACTTTATATAAGTTATGAAAATATTATATAATTTCAATTCAGAAATTTTTAAGCAATCAATCAATTAATTTCCTTAATGTCTCTTTTACCTATTGGTGTCGAGACAACAGGCTGGCAACCTTAGCCCTCCTCAAATCACGATCCTAAGCAACAGACTGAACCCGAAATTTTTAATTAGAGATGAATTTTATAATACAAATTTTAATATAATGGAAAAGTATTTAAGAAAAATTCTAGATATTTAAATATAGAAAAAATGATTTGTAGTATATGATGACTAATAAATCATTTTTTCAAAATATTTCTGATAAAAATTTTAATTTATTTCAATTTTAAATTAATATTAAGAGCTTGGTAATTGTGTGAATATACAGAATAAAAAGGAAATGCTTATACGCTACTAGAGATAGCATATAATAAAAACCCGTTATCTATTTAATCTGCTGCTATTTTATCGGTCGCGTATAGGCATTTTCTTTCCATACTGTATAATATATAAAATGAACAAGTATAACTGGTGAAACACAATTAAATTAAACACTTAACGTATGTTATACCAAGAGTTTCGGCTAATAACGTTTAGCCTTCATTAGGGGAGACACAAAATAATTGTGATTCACTTTATGGTTAAATACGATGAGTCCAGAAATGGGATAGGAATATGAAATCAATTAAAACATTTAGAGTTTGAGCCCAAATACATTTAAAAGATAGAAAGAGTTAAATTACAGCAATTTTTTATTTATTTTGAAATACATAAAACATTCTGTTGCAGGCAAGACCCTTGATAGGATTATATTTTGTGTCTCACCTGATTAAGGTTAAACGTTATTAGCCGAAATGTCGGTATACCATACGTTATATGGTTTATTTATTTGTGTTTCACAAGTTATACTTGTTTATTTTATTAATTAATTCACTATTGTTCACTAATTCTTTATGTTAGCTAATGTTCTATGACAAGTTTATTTTTATGTAATTTAAAATATAATGTTTCTTTTTAATTCAAGAGCATATATTTTTGATTAAAATATCTATTATTATTTTATAATAAACGCAAAATAAAACTAGCTAAGCAATTAATACTTGACTAAAATTATAAATTTAATTATAAAATAGAAAGATATAAACATTTTGTTGCTGGGTGAGACTGGGGTCGGAAAGTCAACTTTTATCAATGGATTTGCCAACTATTTGACATACGAGACATTAGAACAAGCTCAAAACGAAGAGATCATCTCGCTTATACCCACATCATTCACTGTTATTAATGATGATGGAGAGGAGGAATTGATTAAACTGGGCAGTGATGAGAACGAGTGTGATGTGGCAGGTCAATCCTCTACTCAAACATGTAAGGGTTACGTCTTTCCGTTTGGTAATTATCAAGTTCGTTTAATTGATACGCCTGGTGTGGGAGATACACGTGGAGTTGATCAAGATAGACTCAATTTTGATAATATTTTGGCATTCATAGGAGAATACCCCGAACTACATTGTATTTGTATTCTTCTTAAACCAAATAACGCTCGAATTACTGTCACCTTTGAGTTTTGTATTAAGCAATTATTGAGTCATTTGGAGAAGTCAGCAAGCAAAAATATTGTGTTTTTATTCACAAATGCTCGTGGCACTTTCTATTGTCCCGGTGATACAGCACCTTCATTGCGCAAAATTCTAGCCAACATTAAAGATTATCCTCCATATGTTGACATTGCCTTCAAAAAGGAAACCTATTATTGTTTGGACAACGAGTCCTTCCGTTTTTTGGTTGCCATGAAAAATGGTTTGTCTTATCTTTTGAAAAATAAAATATCTTATAAACTTGATTATATAATTAGAATATTTTTAAAATAAATATAAATATATATTTAATAATTTATTAGATTAGTAATAACCACAAATAAATTAAAACAGTATTAAAATATTTATAAATAATTTTAAAAAATCTGCAAATTCTTCCTTGGAGGAAAGTTTTATAACTATCTATTTAAACTTGAGTATTATGAGCCTTTTTAATTTGTAAGCTCACTTTCATATAAATCTTCCATTTAGTAATTATAATTAAATATCAAATTAAATTAGTTACCTACCAGTAAACAACAAGATTTTCGTATTTGACTAAAACAATTCTTATTTCAGCAAATATTTTTACCTTGTTCTTATTTATTTTTGATAAGAACAATATATTATTTGAATATTTCATTTAAAATAAAAGTTTTTCATTAGTTTAAAAGTAGTAAATCTTGACTTACAATTGACTCATTGATATCACCACTTAAACAATACTTTTATTAAATTTAACTAACAATTTTTACATTATATATAAAAAAATTTAATAAAAATATAATTTAATGATTTGAATTTAAATAAATCTTAGAATGAAAGTATTTATTTTAAATTGGAAATTTATGTTAAATAATGCTTATATCAATATTTATCAATATGTATCAATATTTTAATACATTTACAAACAAATTCCTTATTTTATATGAAATGTTCTTACCAATATCATGAAGTGCTGATAACATTATATCCAATATGAAATAAATTCTCAATCTCATTTTTTACTTTACGAACAAATATGTTGATTACACTACAAAATTTCTTAAAATTTAAACCAAAATCAATTAATCTTGATTTTGATGCTTTTTATTTAGAATAAATTTAATTCAATAAGAATATTGGTTTTAATTTTTAAAAAATACTATAAAATTTTTAATTTATCTATTTAATAAATATTTTAAATAATTTATTTATTATATATTTTAATAACTAGGGAGAAATTTTGGTCACGATGTAATAGAAGATTTCTCAAAGAGTTGGAACACTTCTGTTAAAGAGTGCGGACGTCTTATGGAATACATTATTGGCACCACTGATGGCAAACCGGGACTAAAACCTCATAAAACTCAGGACACTATTACTGTAAATGAGGCCCGACGTCAAATAATTAGACTTTCAAATCCATTGGCCGAAATCGCACAGAATATTGAAGAGAATTTAAAAGTAATGGAATTCAAGAAAGATGAGATTAAAGCTGAATCGAGTAATATTAAAAACCTGAAAGAAAAGCTTTATATTCCATATATCGATATGGAATATAAAGAAGTAGACTACCCTAAAACAGTCTGTACCTCTTCAAAATGTTGTAAAATATATGAAGTTTGTGGAGTGTCTAAACCTGAATATACACAGAAATGCCATGACCCATGTAGTTTGACTCATGTTCAAAAAGATTTACTTGGTGACGCTGATCTTTTGAATTGTTGGGCAATGATAGGTAATAACTGTAAGATTTGTGGCTGTAGTTATACCTTTCATTTACACATTTATCACGAGTCAAAGGCTATTGAAAAGAGAAAAGAAGACGAGGCTGTGAAGAATCAGATCAATGATAAAGAATATATTAAAAGAAGGGCTGAAAACATAATCCGAGAGATTGAAGAGAGAAGCAAACAAATGAAGTCTGAAATGGAGTGTATTACCAAAGCCACGGCTAGATTTGCACACTTTCTAAAAAACAATGCTATCGCGGCCTATAATGATTCGTTCGAGGTATGTAATTATATTAATTGCATATGTGTTCATATTTGCATATAATCTGAGTGTTATATGTAGTATGTTATCAATTTATGAGATTCACAAATCATTATATTACATTGATTAAATCAAACGTAAGGTGGGTTAATTTAAAGTTATTCAAAAACTCTTATAGATAGATATGACATATTTTATTATGATTTAATATTTTATCATAAAAAATAAATAAATTAGTTGCAGCAGCCAATGCGTTGGGAAAATACAAGAGAAGGCAAAACTTGCAAACCTTGGTTTTTCTTTAAAATAAGAATTTTAATTAAATCTTATTTATGATAACTAAAGCAAGATAACCCTTTCTCTAAGAACAATAAAATCAAAATTGCAGCACTTAATATCAGAAAAATAAGCTAGATGTACTTAAATTACCAAATTAATTCTTATTCTAAAAATTAATAATTAGACGTAATTTCTTGATATTTGGGTTGTTATATAAAATAGCATAGATTAGAAATTAATTATCTATCACTTTTTCTGAAATATAAGTTTCGAGGAACGACTAGGAAACTTTTGAAATTTTTGAAATATCTCTCTTGGTATATATTCTAAATTTTTTTTCAATTTTGAATTTTTTAATTCATTAATTTATTTAGCATAAACCTAGTTTTGGGCAATACTTATGTAGATATATTTTATAAACTCTTGCATTTTCATTTTAAAAAAATTAATTGAAAAATTTTGGAGATCCATAAAAAAACAAAATTTTATCGATGGCAAATGTTTTCTTTAATATCCTTAATAGGCTTATTTATTTAAATTAATTATGTTTAACCAAACTTCCCTAAGTTTCCATCAATTAGCCGGAGACCAAAAATCATATGAAATTCTAAAATATAAATTTTACCAAAGATAAGCCGGGCCATGTACTAGACGTTTTATTATATGTTTATAACAAATAACAAAGAAAAAAATATTTTAAGAATGATATAAAATTATTAATAATAGCTTGATAACAAATACGAGGCTACTTTAATAAAACTTATTTTTATAATTTATAATTAGCTATAAAAAATGTCTAAGGATGCTTACAGTTAGATAGAAAAATTTGAGAATTTATATGATTTAAAATAACTATTCCTAGAAAAAAAAATTCAGATTATTCATAAATATCAATTTATTCTAGGTGATTTCTAATCTATACTAGTATTTAATATACAATTGAATAAAAAGTCCACAAAATGCAAAGTATTTGTTACCAAGTTATCTTTTATATAGTAATTCCTATAATTAATTATATTTTATAAGTGTATTTCCACCAGTCAGATAGAACATTGCTTTATAGTTTACTAATATTCATGTATATTGTACTAATAATAAAATTGAGGTAATTTTTAAAATTATTTTTTATAACTTATAAGTTTATATTAATTTTAAAAATATAGTCATACCTTGAGCATCTAATTGAAAATCAGAAAATATTTGAAAAGAAAGGAGCGAACAATAAAGAAATTATTGGAGGCCTACAAAATATGCTTAAAAGTTATCAACAGGAAAAGGAAATTCTGGATAAAGCTATGGCAGACACCGCTGAATGTAATGTTTCTGCTGAAGATGTTTTCAAGAACATTAAGGAGTTATATAAACTTGAAATCTATGGAATAAAGATACAAGAATCACAAAATAGTCAAAATTCTGCAAGGAGCTCTGAAATTTATAATTCGAAAAGAGAATATTTTTATATTCCTAAACCAGGCAAAGCAAAGAAGTGTTCTAAATTATTGACAAAATTGAAAAATAAATAACATAAATATGATATCTATAAACCAAATTTATAAACCCGAAAAAAATGTAGTGAAATATGAGCTAAAATTATGACTACTATTTACAAATTGCTTCACAATTTCTATTTTTTAAAATAATATTAGAAACAATTTATCAATATTCGGCAGATTAAATAACTATAAGGGCATGATTACAAATTGATTATTTTTGAATAGCTCAAAGAATTTTTATTGCGTTTTCAATAAAATAATATAGAATAAATGCCCGTTATAAAAAATTAATAAGAATTTTTTTCAAGAATTTTATATAAATTTTATTAAATTTTAAATAAATTTAGTTTTATTATATATTAATTTTACATATATGACCCTCAACAGTTACTTTATTTTTGGTTTGATCAAAAAGCGTCTAGCAAAAATGTTGCTCCACTAAATATATTATATTGAAATATCACAAAATAATTAGATTTTCTACTAGTATCATTTTTAGTAGGGTACTTTATGCTTTTTTGTTTAAAACCCTATATTTTGAATTAGAATAACTACTTTATTTTTAATCCGATTTTAATAAACTAGTTAACATTTTAGACAACTACTCGTTGTTTATTATAATAACTTAAAATATTCGGTTGAATATAACTTGTTAATTTATCAATTTATTAAAATATTAGTTTTTGCTCAGGATCAAGAAAAATATTTTTAACTTGGTACAAATTTTTACAAACTTATTTCTAATAATGTGCAATTAATCTAGTATATTTTAGCAAAACAAATTGAAAATACTTTGATTCATTCAAAAATAATTATGTTAAAAACATGCACTCATAGTTATTTCCTCGCCTGTATGGCAAAACTGTTAATCATATTAGAATAATGTATTAAAACATTAATAAAATTTTCCATAAATAGTTATTTAAAATATTAATGATTATTCTTTTCTCCAAATATATAAAGTTTAAATTGGTAATTATTTTAAAACCATGAATTATTATAAATATAAAGTTGGGGACATAACTAACCCGAGTCACTTAAACCTTCATATTTATTGAACATATTGATAGATTTTAAAGTTGTTTTCAACAAAATGATCTGGGGTAATGGGGTGTATTATAAAATAAATTTTAAAAAATTCGACCAAGGTTAAAATATTTTTATTCGATGACGAATTAAAACTTATATTTAAATGATATTTTTTAAGCAATAATGATTTGTTTTTTTAAAAAGTTTTAGATTATTTGATTAATTAGCATGGTCAATAATAACCATTTACCAATTAATAATATTGAACATTTTACCTTGCTTTTATTGTTTATCATGAAATATAGCATTTTTCACTTATCATAAATTTTGTTAATTATTTAATTATGATAAGGAATTTATACAAAATTCATTAGAATGCACATGTTTAATTTGTTTTTAGATAAATATCAACAAGATATAAATAG
>JAQFZM010003143.1:0-11675 GCA_034695785.1 Galumna obvia | reverse complement strand
AATTTTTAAATTTAAATATTTTTATAAATAATAATTTAAATTATTATATTATTCTAACAAAATATCAATAAACAGGTAATACTATTTATGATTTCGTATGTATGGTTTGCAGGAATTATATTTTCGGTGGCAAATTTTATTATTTAAACAAAAAACATAATTGTATGCTTAAATTTAAGTTTAAATTCAAATTAAATGTTTTTTCTAGTTTTTAATTAAATAATATATTCATTAAGTAAACACTTTATACCTTTTAAAATTATTATCTGACTAGATAAAATATTCAAAACGAATAAATTGTTTCGAATAAAAACAAACGAATATTTAAAAATTATTTTAAAGATTTTTCAAAAAATTCAAATATACACTACTCGCAATAATTATTTTAACAGGGGATTTCTTTGATTGTTCTTAAGCCCTTAGAGTAATTTGTTTGAAATAAAGTACATAGTAAAAGTACATATTTTCTTCATTATAATCCATTTAGAAATAATTTTTATAATGGTTATTTGTGTTCATAAATAACGTTTCAAAAAAGTTCAAAAATTTTAGTTACCCTTATTTATGGACAGAAATTAAATTCCATTATATTTTATTAACAAGACTTTATTCTCTATGAGGAAGCCAAATTTCATCAAGTTAAATTGATATCTTCATACCTTTTCAACGAATTGAAGTTTGGTATGAAAAAAATTAACTTGTTTGTTATTAGCTTGATTTTAAATCTTATATAAAAAATCTATTCTTTATTTCAATTATATTAATATAATCAAGTAAATTTTGAAAAATATATTTTAGAAATTTTTTAATAAAGGAGTTAAACCTTTTCCAAAAGTTTCGAACCTTTGAAAAAATATGAAGATATTAAAATAACTGGATGAAATTTGGTTTCCTCATAGAGAATTTGGTGCAGTTTCTACTAAATAAATGAATTCAATTTCTGTTAATAAATAAGGGTACCTAATATTTTGACCTTTATTGAAACGTCATTTATGGACACTAATAACCATTGTAAAAATTATTTTCAAATGGATTTTAATGAAGAAAAGATGTAGTTCTATTATTAAGTTTAATTCAAACAGATATCTCTAAAAACATAAGAAAAATCAAAGAAATCCCTTGTTAAAATAATTATTTCGAGTAATGTATATAATTTATAAAATTTTTTTGATATTTATTGTTCAATATTTTTATTGTAAACTTAATTTCTAATAATTATTATTTATTAATATAAAAGTAAGCAATTTTTAAATACACATATTTGAATAAAATTTCAAAATTATAAATATAGTTCTTGCTCGATATAACCTGATTGCTGTTACCAAGAAAATTATCTGGCTAATTCGAAATCTGTTCAAATCAAAAGGGAATAATATTCAATATGAAAATTTGGAACAATTTAATTACAATTAACGGATTGAAACCTCAATTATTTTTGGCCTAAAAATAATTATATAAATTATTATACTTTCAATTACCGAACACTAATATGAAACAATTTGACCAGACTTATTGAATCCCATTAATTTAAATCTAGATAAAATAAATTGATTATTTAATTTTAAATTAAAAATTTATTACTTTTCAGATTTATTTGCCCAGTTATGCTAATAGCTTCTTTATAATATTTTATTTTGTAATTGTTTAAAATATTTATTATGGGTAAATTTTCATTGTATTTTCAAAATTAATGTAAAATAAGACTATAATAGTTAAATGCTCTTCATTCTTTTCATGTGGAACATTTCAGAATTATCCAAAATATCTTCAATAAATACCATAAAAATTGGTGGATTATTCATTTGTGGTGATCCCTCTTTTATTGAGACATCTGTTTGTCCGTTAATGTAGTGAATAATTAAATAATTGGTTTGGTATAAGAATATATATAAAAAATTAAATATAACCCAAATCTTTTAAATTAATTCAAAATATATTCATAATTTAATAAAATTATTAAATATATTCAATTTTTAACTTAGATAATTTTTTTTATTTAAATATTATATTATAATAAGATTTCATTTGAATCTATATCACACCAAAAGTTGTTTTATTTATAATAATTTTTTTACTTTTATTTAATTTGAATATGTATTCTAATTGCATAAAATATCAATTTTAATCTTACATATATTGTAATGTAATTATTCAATAGAATTAACATTAACACAATTTTATTCAACAAATTAGTAAAAAAAATTAGTTTACCGAAATAGTTAATCAATTTTAGGCAAAAATTATTTTTTGATGTATTTTCCTAATGGTTAGATTAATGTAATTATTTAATGCTATTTCAATTTTAAAATAATTCAATAAATAATAAATTTATAAAATAATATAATTTATTAATCGAAAAGAAGTAAAATTCAAGATACTTTTTACTTAAAAAATTTATTTATAAAAGAAAAATTTATAAAATTTTTTGCACCATTATAATAGTTATAATAGTTATATTAAAAATTTTATTACCTAGTTCATTTAAAATTTTAAAATATTTTTTAAAAATTTACTATTAATAATTTGTAATGTTAACAAGAATATAATAATTCTAAAAATTATTATTCGAAACAGTAATATTTTTGTTAAAACCTAGGGCATCGATGAACTAATTTGTAATTTTAGGAATCAATTTTTAAATCGATTATTTATTTTGCAAAAACTGTAAATATATTTTAAAAACTGATTAAAAAATACAAAATAATTGTTGATTTAAAATTGGAAAACATGAACCAGTTGTTTTAAATTTTACAAATTGAAAAATTTTAGCGAAAAATGGCTTTTATATTTTTATTTGAATAGATCATAATTTTTTTTATAATTTTATTCTAATAAAATATCGATAATCAGGTGATAATATTTATAGTTTTGTATGTATGGTTCGCAGAAATAAACTTTCGGTGAAAACTTTAATTATTTAAACAATAAACAAGATTTTTCGCTTAAATTAAATATTAGATACAAATTAATTTTTTTTTCTAGTTTTTAATTAAATAATATATTGATGAAATTAAAAATTTATTTCCCTTAAAATTATCTGATTTAGATAAAATTTTCCAAACGAATAATTAAAATTATTTTAAAGATCTTTAATAAAATTCAAATATATATAATTTGTAAGTTTTTGAAATTTATTGTTTAATAAATTTAAATTAAATAAATTAATTATTAATAAAAAATTTTTTAAATATCCATATTTGAATAGAATTTTAAATTATAAATATATAACTACATATTTATTATAAAATGTTATATAGAGTTTATATTTTTAAATATAATTTTAAAATATTTTTTAATTTCTCTAAATTCTTATTATCATTTTCACAACTAAAAAAGTCAATGTTTTAATTTATGATATGGATTGAACTATAACAAGTTCTGAATGTGCAAGGTTATGTGAGTTAGACCACGTGACTCACATAACGAATGGAATTTGTTCTGCCATTGAGTTTACACTTGAGTTTACATTTTGTATAAAAGCATAGGTTTTAGTTAATTTACAATTAGTTATTATTTAGAGTCCGAATAGAGTGTGTCTCTCGTGTGTTAAGTGCCCGAAGTTGTGGCTAATGACAGACCTAACGTTGATTGTTCCGGAGGTTCTGTATTTATGTATTATGTTTTAAATAAAATCATTTGTTTTAAGTATTGTTTGTGTTTTGGTACGACTCGTTTGAATCCTTTTCCAGTCCATCATCGGTCCCCTTAATAGTGGATGGGCACCACTCTGGGTCTAGCCTTTGCTCAGATCTATTTCAGCTCACATTATTTACGATTATGTAAATTTTAAATTCATTCACTGAATCATTCAGTAAAGAATGAAACAAATAACTATAAATATCCTAGATAATTACAAAATAAAATATTGTAAAGTTGTTTAAGTAATATTAGGTAAAAAATCTGAAATATTCTAAAATTTTAATTAAAAATTTATGTAAAATCTAAAAATGTTTTTTAATGCAATTATTTTTTAATAAGATTTATATCTTAAAATGTTTAAGACTGTAAATTATATTCTATTATTTAATATTATAGCTCAAAATATTTTAAATATTATACCACCAACTATTTGATTTATTAATTTGTTTTTAATTGAAATGTATTTAAAATTTTATTTTAAAAAAGGTAACTGATTTTAATATAATTAAAATAAATTTTATAATTACAATATAGTGTTTGACAAAACCCTTTACACCCGTTTTTTCACGGTAAAATCTTTATTGATTGAAATTTTAAAATTTCTTTAAATTTCCAAGTATGAATTTTTCCACCATTATAGTCATATTAAAAAATTTTATTACCTAGTTTATTTAAAATTTTAAAATATTTTATAATTTTCCTTATTTCTTTATATCAATTTCTCATCTAAGAAAGTCGATGTTTAAATGTAAGATTATATAAATTTTATATTATTTCAGTAAATAATGAAACAAATAATTATATATATTTTAGATATTAAATTTACTAATATATTACAATTATTACAATAATTTTCAAAACAATAATGTTTGAAATATTCGATAAAACTTCAAAATAGTTTTGTTAATGCATTGCCGCTAATATAAAAATGAATAAGTTAAAAACTGCAATTAAATCATTTTAATAATTTTGAATTATCGATGATTTTATTTGTTTTTCATATTGGTCAAATTACATAATTTGCAAATATTTCTTCTATATAATATATTGAACTAAAACTAATTAACAACATGATCATATCATTTGAAATCATTATAAATTTTATTTGATAAAGTTTTTGAATTATAAAAGTTAAAAAAGCAATCTCTTGTTAACTTTAATTAATAATAATCCTAAAAAATAATATGATGAATAGAATGAGAGCTTGTAAAAATATACCTGATAATAAATACGTCAATATATCAAATGAATACTTAAACGTTTTATTTTTAATATATATGAAAAAACCCTGATTAATTTTTTGACAGATCTTTAATAAATCTTTAAAGATTTTATGATTGATTTAAAAATACTTTTCAATTATTAATATATTTATAATAATTTTCTCAAAATCTAACTTATATACAAGTTCAATTTTATGACTCATTATTTATTGTAAATTAATGTACTTTCCTTTTTATTGATTTTAATTTTAATTTTCATATTCATATTATTCCTGCGAACTATATTTACAATTTCTGGCAGTATTTGAGACAACATAATGTAATTTTATACTTCAACAAATTCAGTGAGTGCTCTTAATTACCAGGTTTCATAAAAGGTTATTGTCATTTTTGATCAAGTTCATTAAGAAATTTCTAATTTTTGAGTATTTAAATTATTTATAATAAATTAAATATTATTATTTAATTAAATTTTATAAAAAAATTAAAAAAATTTTAAAAAAATCCAATAAATGAAATAAAACTCAATTTATTTATTATTAATAAAAATTTAAAACTTAAATAATCTATGAATTTTATTTTTTCATAAATTTATTCCTTAATAATTTTTTTCAAAACAAAAAAGAAAATAAACAAATATTGAACTCTCTTATATAAGATCCATATTTATCGTAAATATTTTATTCTCATGTTTTGGGTCAAGGCTAAATTACAAAACAATTTAATAAATTAAAGAAAACTAAATTTCTATAAAATAAATATAATACCTAAAATTATGCCATAATTTAACTATTGAATTTAACGGAAAAATAATTCAGTCTTATCTATTAATTTAGCCTTAATCTCAATAAACGGGTAATAAAAACTTTTTCTCTTTGAAAGATGATCTTATTATATATGCTTTAAATAAACTATCACCAATTGAATATGGGTAATTCTATATAGTAAATTTTAATTTGTAAATTTGGTGAAATAAGAATATAATTATAATATAATATAAGTATAAATATGGTCAAGGCTAAACCACTGGGTTTGGTTGAATTTTTTTTAGATAAATTCAATAATTAATTTATGTCAAAATTTTGTGTTTTATGTTTATTCATTTGAATTAATATGTAAGATTAAAATTTATTTTTTATATAATTATAATAAATATAAATACAAAATAAATGTAATAAAATTTTTTATATAACATACAACTTTTACTAAACTATAGAATCAAATAAATTTAATTATAACTTAATTTTTAAATTAGAATAGTTATCAAAATTAAGTTATTAATGATTTATTAATTTTATCGAATAATGTATTTTTTGAAATGTTGTATTAATATTTTGAAAATATTAAAAAATTGGATTATATTTGATTTAATTATTCGGACTCTTATACCAAACCAATGATTTAATGATTGATTTTATAAACTGACAAACAGTTGTTTCAATAAGAGTGGGATCACCACAAATTAAAAATCCACCCGCTAATTCGATATGTATTGAAGAATTTGTGGATAATTTTAGACTGTTTCCACAGGATAAAAATGAAAAACATTTGACTAATATTAAATTATTTTATACTAATGTTAAAAATATGATAAAAAATTTACCAATAATAAATATTTTAAACAATTATGATCTAATTTTCAAAATTGGAAATTTAAAGTTTTAATGATTAAATATAATTCCCCTTTTGAAATGAATTTTAAATAAAACGATTCTAATAAAAATCGTATGGTTTAGAGGAATATCACTAATTCTAACACTCCGAAAAATTATTTCATGTATTTTCATTTATAATAGATAAAGAATTTGGTCCCCGATCTAACATATTTATTAAGGTATTCATTTTCAATTGATTATAAATATGTAAATTATTAGTGTCAATACATTTGTCAATAATTCAACAATTGAAATTTAATATATTACTAATTTATTAAGTACCCTAATTACACAAGTTAATTTTTTTAATAAAAAGTAATGATGCATCTTTAGTGGTTAATTTATATTACATTAAGGTTTATTAGACATTTAATTTGATTTTTGAAAATCAATAAAATATTAACAAGATGACGTGAAAAATAATTAATTTAGTACAAAAATATTCAATTTCTACATAATAATATTGAATGAAAGAGTTGTTCTTTTTAAAATTTAATAAGTCTAAATTAAAAAAATTATTGATATATTAATTTAATTTCAAATAGGATTTTGATCTTTTCACCCATTTTAATTATTTTGGTGAAAATATATTATATGCGTTTTTAATAAAATTTAATTGTTTATAAGAGAAAATTGTTTGTTTTTAAAGAACTTCCTTTTCAATATATTAATGAAAAAAATTAGAAGAATTTATTGCTAAATAACTAGGTTAATTTTTTATGAAATTAATTATAAATAAGTTTTTTTAAAATATTTTATTTATTTATTATATTTTAATAAGATTGAAATATTATACACAAGGTAAGTATTAATGTTGAGAATTCATTTGATTTCCTCCTATCAAATGGCAAATAAAACCCTATTATAATAAATTAGCATATTAAGAATTAAAAACAAATAGTTACCAGATTTGACAAGGTACATTTTTAGGTAGATTGGAAAATTATAATTTAATTATCATTGAATAAAATTATATTACCGATGTTGAGCTGTCCCAAATAATTGAAAAATGATAAAATCTGTAATATTGACTGATATTTGATTATAATTTACAGTTTAAGATATTTTAATTCATAACTACAGTGTACTCTCGATTTAACCAGATGGTTGGTGCTGGAAAAATGATCTGGTTAAATCGAATTCTGGTTAAATCGAAATAATAAAAAAAATTGTAAAAATGACATCTACTTTACTTAATAATAGAGAATAGGTTAAAATCTGTAATTTTGATATGTTTTTTAATTCCTAAATTAATTTTCAAATAATTTATTTTCTAATTTGTTAACCAAAACGATATAATTCCCATTGATTAATGAACTTACGAATTAAATTTAAAGCTACGGTGACCATTCATGCTTGATTTGGTCTATATTAGCAGAGTCCTTGATATTAGTAATATTAGGGTATGAAGTTTTATTGAATTTCATAAAATAAAAATCATGTTAAATGACAATTATAGCACTTAATAACATTTAAATAGCCTAAAATAGCATTAAAAAGCTAAATAGCGCAAAAATAGACGATTTTGAGGTTTTTGAAAAATACCCTATTCTAATACCTTCCCCCTGACATTTTTCCCAGAATACCCCCTACCACCCACCCCCCTGGAGTCGAGTTCTTTGGCTAACACTGCTTTTAAACCTTTATTTTCTTGAAGAAAGTTTTCAATAAATAGAGTATGACAAAATAAATTTGATTTTTACTCGATTATTGATTTTATATGATGATCTTCTAGTTTAATATTGTTAGCACCATTTTTATTTATGTCTTCATATTTTTCACTAAATTATTTCACCCTAGGAATAGGTTTGTCCACAAATTCTATTCTAATTTCTAAATTTTTATTTATAAGAACAAGATTATCTAAAAATCCGATAATTTTAATTTTCTCATTTTTTAGAATTTCATCAAGAGAATTTACAATGGGAATATTTTTAATGGTTGAATAAATGCTAAGCAATAAACCACTAAATATGAAATCGATATACTTGACCCTCCGATAATGAAAAATAGCAAGCATCATGATATTCAGCTTGGTGAATAGAATAAAATTATGTAAAAAATTTGTGCAAATGGCCACTCCTTCAACCGAATATCAGGTATCAAAACCATTTATAAATTCAAGCTTTAATGAAAAAAATATAAATGAATTAGAATTTTTATGTCTAAAACCATTAGTTCAATCATTTTAGAACTAAGTCACCCATATATTCTCTATGGGTGACCTAATTTTATTATACTCATGTTACTCTTTTTCACAGGTTTGCTCTAATTTATTCATATTTCATTAATATTTCATTCATTAAAGCTTGAATTTATAACAAGTTTTGAAACCCGATATTCGGGTGAAGGAGTGGCCATTTGCACAAATTTTTTACATAATTTTATTCTATTGAACAAGCTGAATATCATGATGTTTGTTATTTTTCATTATCAGAGGGTCAAGTATATCGACTTCCTATTTAGTAAAATTATAAACAAATATATTATTAAAGAATTATTATTTAATCTAAATTTTATCTAATAATTAAAGTCTTTTTTAAATATTCAAATATTTTTATTACATTTATATTTCTTAATTAATTTAATTTATTTTCTTTATAATTTAGAAACCTAAATTGAAATGCATAAATTGCCAAACTAATTGCCCATTATTAATTTGGTATTGAGCTAGGATGTTATTTCAAAAATTTGTTTATTTGAATCGTTGAATTTTCCCAAAAAAAACCTCTTTTTATCCATAAATTCAATTCCTATTCACGAATTAAGCTTAGATTCCATTTTTCAACAAAAATAATATTCAATATTAAAACAAAAAAAGAAAAATCTGTTTTATTTAAGCTTCATGAATGAGTTAATTAATTAAATTAATTAATGGTCAATGTTGTTGAATATTTGTTTACTTAATTATTTAGTGAAAATTTATTTATGAAAAGTAATTAATTTTGTCAAATACTATTGGATTTAACTGATGTTGGAATTCTTATATTGAATTTTTAAAATAAAATAATAGATTCTAATATTTTAATTTTTAATAAAGAATAAAATATTTTTAATTCCTTTGGTAGCAAGAATATTTCTTAAAAAATTTGTTTACTCGAATCTATTATATTATCTAGTAAAGTTCATAGTAATTGTTAATATATAATAATTCTAGTTATCAATATGTGAATATTTAAATTATCTTTCCAATATCATTTCAATATTTTAATATTTTATTTTTTAAAATAAATGAATTTTTTTCAAGAATGACACGCAATTAAATGCATATTTCACTTTTAACTAAACTAGAGATAAATTAGTAAAAACAAAAGGAATTTGTTTAAAGAATATAATTAAATAATGAAAATAAAAAATAGAATTAATTTGAAGTGTCACGAAATTTACACAAATTAAGTACATTTGAATTGTATTTAAAGAGGAATAAAATTAATTAAGGCTAAAATTTTATGAAGAACAGTAAAATTATTTTTTCAAATAAATTTATAGTGGTGCAAAAATTCCATAGTTTGGATTTTAAGGAAATTTTTTTATTCTTATTCGTTGAGATTTTATAAATAAAAAACTACCCCGGACCCTTTTGTCAAATATTGTAACTTATATCGTAAAATATCATAGACATATTATGCTAAAAAATATTGAAATATATTTGACTTTATTTTTTAATGCATTAAAATCTTATAATCATGTAAACAAAATGTGATTATTGCTGAACAGTTAAGTTAAAAAATATATGTTTTGATTTAAATTGTGGTCAAAGGTCACTTCCGAAAATAAAGTTAAAATTAAAGTATTTTTAGAAAATAATTAGATCTTTTCTGAAATTAGATGATATTTGGAAAAGTTGAGTAATAATGTGTCGAAAGCGGTGATATCGAGGATTAAAAATTCGGATCAAAGTGGAATAAAAGTTGATCCAATACAAGGAAATAGTGGCCGCAAAAGTGTTCTTTCAAAACAACAATTTTCACGTCTTAAAAAAAGGGTGAAAAACCCGATTCTATGCCACTAAAAATAATGGCTTCCTCAATAATAAGTCCTCAAAACAAACATCGGTGGTATTCAATATAAAATCAATAAAAAATGAAACAAAAATTTGTATAAAAAACCAAAGTGCCTGCTCTTAAGTGAAATTGCAATGAAAAAGATGTACGAACAATCTTGGACCCTTTATTTAAGATTAAAGGGTGACTGATGGGGGAAATTAAGCTCAACAGACGAAAATTTTTTCGCATCAATGAATGCAACGGTAAACGTGAAGTCCAGTTCATAACCAGAGGTAAATGTCGATCAGAACTAGAGGTATACTTAAAAGTTCAATTTTATAAACGGGGTATGGTGTGGATGGATATTTAAACGTCCGGTATAATTGAAGTCAGGTTTGTTAAGCCTGGGGTAAAAAGTAACTCAGACTATTATATCAAAAATTCTAAACCCATTCAGTTAGCGAAATGTGCCAAAACTGATCTGAGAATATCATACTACAAGGCGGAGTTCGGGATTCCTACTTGGTTTTAATTTAAATTAAATAAATAATTAATGTATTGGATATCAAATGAGAAGAAATAGTTAATGAAGTAATAAATTTTTGTCTATAATTTTCTCTTAAAATTTTTAATTTAAATATTTATTTATCAAAACAATAAATGTTTACATAATTATAGGTAATAACATTTTAATTAATTATTAAATGGAGAAAAACAAGTAATATAAGCTTATGGTACTTTTATCGTTAAAACATTTTTAAATTATCTTATTTTTCTATAATTTAAACAAGATTATTTGAAAATCTAAACGATAAATTTTAATTCATTAAAATTATATCGTAATTAAACTGAATTATACATTGAAATAGGTTAGGATAATAATTGAAAATTGTATCAATTTTCACCCAATTAACTTATTTTTCGATTAAATAATTATTAAATAATTTCGCCTAAAAGAATTTTAATTTAAAATAATTTTAAACATTAAACTTTATAAAAGTTAAAAGTTATAATTTTACTTCGAAACTTAAACAGAAACTTTATTATAATATTTTTATATTTGTTTTGAATACTAATTATTGTAAAATGTTTATGTTGATTTTAATGAAATACCTAGGTTTGAAATCAAACTAAATGGACAATAATATTTAATACATTTACGGGTTTAAGAA
>JAQFZM010003142.1:0-11676 GCA_034695785.1 Galumna obvia | reverse complement strand
AGCACATTTTATGTGTCATCTTCGTTACTATTAAAATAAAATTGAATTATCCGTTGCTTTCCATAAGGAAAATGTCTAATCCTTACAAACAAAAGAGTAAATCTTCATAAAAGAACAATACCTAACTTTATTTAATTTATCTATTGAAAAGATTAATAAATTAACTATTAGTTTCTTTATACAAATAAAAGGTGGATTCTCATCGTGTACACAACGTATCTGCGCTCCGTTAATATTGAAAACACTAATAAATTATAAATACCCTTGTTATTAACAAAAGGGTTGGTAACCAGAGAAGGAAATCACAGTCTACCACTCCATTCTATTTCTTTCAAAAGGACAAAATTTCTATCAACAAAATGATATTTACGATATCGGCATTAGGTTGTTTGAAATGAGGTCATTTCCCACATTTATTGGATTTAGTTTTGATGTTTGCCATGTTATTTTTATTATTGAGTTATTTAAAATTCATAGAATAGGTGATGATGAATATCTTTTGTTAGTTTTTACACTTGTTCTCATTATATTTATGAACTTAATCATATTTGTTTAAAAATTTAAACGGAAACAAGATTAAAGTTAAGGCACAATTATTACACTTTTATATATAAACTTTATTTATTTATTTATTTTACACTGTAAAATTAAACTGGTAAAATTAAACTGGCAAAATTTTTAAATAAGACATAATTTATAAGTTATAGATTATTTCCATATTTAACAGTGATAGTGTATATGGAGTCAAAATTTTTAAAATTATATTTTTGTATGATTAATGATTTAAGTAATGAATTTGAAACTAGACTAAATATAATCTAAAATATTATTCAGATTTATTTTAATAACCTGGATAAATTTTAAATATTACAACATAAAATTATATTAATGAGATATCATATAAAATACCATAAATAATGCATTAAAGGATAAACTAATTTATATAAAGGTTTTCCACATGATTATTTTTTGTTCTCTCTCTCTCTCTCTCTCTCTCTCTCTCTCTCTCTCTATCGGTTCGTGTTTCTTTTGAAGAAAGGCAGTATCTTATTGCTAATTGAAACAATGCTGACGAAGAGATGAGTTCTGTTTTGGAACTATCCGACAAAACTTTTGATTTTAATTTGTGATCAACTGTAAGTATCTAAAGAAAAAAACCATGGGAAATTGGTCAAGCTAACCAAAACTGAAATTGATAAATTATTTTTTATGCCCCTTGTCTTAAATTCTTTGAAGCCCAATAAACCATTTTTATATTCAAAGAATATTCTGAAATTTTTTTACTAAATAAAACTGTAATTTCATATAAAATGAAAATATATAAGTTAAAATTATTGTCGGATAGTTAGTCATAAAGAATATTTTAGGTTTGATATATTACTAATTATTAGTAAAATTTAAAAATGAAAATTAAATTATAATAATTGTTTATTTTTCCTAAAAAATTTTATATTTTATAATATTTAAAATTTAATTAATAATCATCAATAAGATAAATGATAATTTGTATAAAAATATTTAAACTAGTTCCTAAATAATCTATATGTAAATAATTAATTAAATATATTAATTAATTGGCTTTTATAATTATTTAATATTTTACTAAACTGTATTTTTTTCTATTAATATAATAAAAATTATCTAGTAAATACTAGTTTTTATTTTTGGGCTAAACACATAATATCCTTAATTTTTCATATCGTAATTTTATTTAATGATAAAAGTACAACGATATTTAAATTTTATTATTTATTAATTGACAAAAATATTAGTGTATTAATTTGATGATATAATTGTCAGACAAATCATTTGATTTGAATTAATTTAAAATCGAGTAAATCTGATCAGACTATTTAAATATTGAATTACAAAATAAAATAATATTAAAAATTTAATAAATATTTTAATTAATGGAATTTATCATTTATTTAAATAAATTCATTACAAAATTCATTTTTAATTTAGCCATCAAAAATATTGAGTAAATATTACACATAACTGTAATTATTGTTTTTGATGTTTTTAATATAAATGTATTAAATAAATTCAAAATCCAAATAATTGATTGCGCCTAACATTTCAATAAATTTTATCTTTTTTTAAATGGTTTCTTTGACAACGATAATATTCCTTTAAAATTTTTTATTAACTATAATAAATTAAAATATGTTTCAATATTAATTTAAATAACAATATTTACATTGTCTCATTTTGATATATTTGTAATTACATTATCTTTTTTTTTATTGTAACCAGATTTTTTAAAATGTTGGGAGATAGTATATATTAAAAATAATTTTATCCAAAATGATTGCATTGTTTTACATGAATTTTACAGTACTCATGTTTGTGAATTTATTCAATTTTATAAATGATTTCATTGGACCATAATTTTAAATAATATGTTATTTATTACTAAATTATGTAGAAACTTTTTGTTTAGAAATAATTGCACTCATATTTATTATGACATACATTAGTGACGGCTTAAACCACTCTAAACTTCTTTCTAATATTCATTTCAGTTATATAATATCCATAACTTATTATCAATATTGTGGTAATCATAAATCAGTATGAAATATAAAACTAATTAACAAAAAGATATACTCTAAAATTAATATTAATTATATTTATCAATAATATGATAATTAATATTAACATCTCTTAAACAATCATTAAAATAATATTTAGGAATAATTCTTAAAAAATAGTCAATATATTATTTTTATTTTAACTAGGTTATTGATGGAATTTCAAAGCCAAATTTTTATCGATTACTTATTCATTTTTCTAGTTTACAAAAATATAAATGTTTCAAAATCACCAAGTTGTTTTATGAGATTTCCCGATTTGTGTAAAATAAACCAAAATTAAGTAAAAAATCACAAATTACCTTTTCATCAAATAACTATTTGAGATATTTTAAAAATTCCAAAATTATCTTGTATAAGACTAAAATTTTATAAATCAATTTATCTTTGATTTTTAATTAAGCCCCTAATATTATCATAACACTTTAAAAAGTAACATTTTGTATGTTTCATTAAAAATTCAATTGGATAAATAACAAATAAGATAAACTTAATTAAGATAAACAAGTTTAAAATTATTTTTAATATTAAAACTAAAATTTTTAATTAATAAAATAAATTATAACTTAATATCAAATAAAATTTATAAATTAATGTTTAATATATACAAATTTATAGCTTAAAATATTTTACAACAAATAATTAATCAAAATGTGATTACCATTTATTTTTATGCACTATAATTTAAAAAAATGATCTAATAGTAAATTATTAATTATTTGATAAATTTTGTAAGTATCCTTTTTATATTAAACAAGCACATTTATTTCATGAATAAGTTTTCTATTGAAATTTCATATCCTTTCTAAAAAGTATAAATATTGCGCTTGTTACTAATCAATAACTCTTATGTCTTTAAATCACTTTAAGTTCATTTAATAATAAACCTAATCTACGTTTGTAGCTGTACATAGTTTGCCTAATAAAATTTTCTAGTTCATTTTGTGTTTAATAATTATTTCTATCCCTTCAATTTTAAAAATAAATTTATTAAATATATAATTTTATTTCCGTTTATAATAAATATGTAAATATTGAAGAAATTTAAAAATGATTTTATTTGATTTATTTGTTTTATTTATTAATTAAATTTAATTGTTTAAATATAAATATTTATAATTTTACAAGTTTATAGATTAAAATTTCCATTTATTTTAAATCAAGCAAGATTAAATATTTTATTAATATAATAACAAATATCTTGTTAAATTATACCAAATTATCATTAAACCAAATATTTTTTTCAATGAAGTTACACCAGTCCATTTATTAAGTTGTTTTTATCCAATTCCAGGACGTACAGGTATTCTCAATTTGCACCGACAAACTGTTTTATTAAATCATAAAATATTCTCACAATATCCATAACAGCCCTCGTCATGATAGGCCTAACCACTCGAACGAATGTGAAGAGTCAAATAGCTCTGTATTAATACAAGTGATAACACAATTACAATAATTAGAAGTTCTTCTATAAGATTTGATTGAATTAAAACTTAAATTTAATTATTAAATGTATTAATTATTTTATTAACTATCTGTAATTAAAGATAAACATTTCAATATATAAATCTTAAGCATTATCAGTGATGAAGTTTTACATGTATATTTTCAGAATATAGCATAAACATGGTACATGCAAATGAGTAGAGTATAAAATTAATGAATTAATAATCAACAATTTTATTAAAAACAATACACTTCGTTAAATAAACCGGTTTAATATAATTTGAAAAAGGATATATTTTTAAAATATTTTAAGAAGAAATTACAGTTTTTAGAATTTATAAATTTATATATTCTAAATGAAAAAAAGTATTATCAAATTAAATAAAATGATATTAATTTAAAGGTTTTTTACTCATTTATCAATCAATATTGACATTTAATTTTATAAGATATAAAAATTATTTATTTCACTTTATATTTGTTAAGGCAGACATTTTAAACTTTTGTTTTATGAGAAACTGTAATTTCTTACATTAAATTTAATATAAATTAACAAAAAAAAAATTACACTTAAAATATGACATAATTATATCTTTTAATTTTTAACAACAATAAAATTTAAACATTGTTAAAAATTTAGTCTTAATTAATTTTTCACTACATTTACGAAGTAAAGTGTAGTTTATATAAACGTATTGCGAATCGGATTGGAAAGTTATGCTCTTTATCTGGAAATTTAAAACTAATTATTTCTAATTTAAAATTGAATATTTTTTCTAAAAACATGATAAAAATATTCCCTTTTTTAATTAAAAATCATTTGAGCTTAGAATCAATTTATTTTTGAGTATTAAACTATTTGACTATCCATATTCATTTTTTTAAAAGATGCTTAAAATACGAATTAAATAAAAATATTAATTAAATTTTAATAATTAAAAATATATTAGTATTATTTAATTAAAATGATTGCAAATTTGCAAAGTTTGCAATTACAAGACAATTCGATAGGACGACTATACAGCACAACTCGACAACACATCTCCAAAACACTACTCGACAATACATATTAATTTTATTTTTATTAAATATTGTAATAGAAAAATTAGTGAATAATCTATGAGAATTAATTATAGCTCTTAAAATGAAGATTTAAAAGTCTTTTTTAATAAACTTTTATTAAAATATATTTACGAATAAAATTAAAATCAGTTGGATATTTTAAGCATGCGAAGCTATAGAAACAGAATTGTTTTTTGGGAATAAATGACCGCAAAACAATTTCAAAGGGTTTAAAAATTTTCTTTGGCAATCATCATGACAAATTGTTAAGGTTCATGTGAAAACATCTCATCTGTTTTGAATACTAGTAATTCTAACGAAAAATTTTTGAATCAAGGAATTTAAAACTGGGAATAAAGGAGAAATCAAGTAGACAAAGGAAGTTAATATATTATTAATAATTTTTAATATTTTCTCTAACTTTTAAATCAAGTATCCTTATATATCCTAGACAAGAGCAACCAAGGAAATGCTCATGAAATCAAAGGGAATCCTTTAAAATCAAGGAGAGTTTGCAAAACTATTGGCAATACTATTGTGATGTATTCAATGAATACATCACAATGATAATGATTTTGAACTAAGATTTAGAATTTTCAATTCTTAAAAAGGAAATTTTATTTGATAAATATTAATTTCAGATTAATAGTCTGGTGAGAACTAAAATTAATAATTAAATTAATAATTTTAATTATGTTAATAATACTCTTAATAATTTTATTTCGTTGGTATCAACCCAAAATTTAGGACGTGATTTTAAAATAAAATTTTTAACAAATATTATTTAAATATAAAATAATTTAAATATCTTATATCTAGATTGCATTTATCAAGTTTACTACGGATTTATCTGCACAAAATATTTATGGATAAAAGAATAAATATTAAAAAAGTTAAAAAAAATTTGAATAATAAATAAAAAACTAAATTTATAATGTAACTTATAATATGTATTTATATGGATAGACTATGAAATTTACTAAGATAAAAGTGTTTAATTTTAAACTTGATGACTTGTATTAGACTATAATTGTTTAGGAAAGACTATGAAATTGATTGTTTTCAAAAATTAATTATCTTTATATTTATATTTATTTTGCTATTAAAATAAATGAAAGATAAAATAATTTTAAAATTTAAGTTGTAGATTTATCTCTTAAATACTTTGTATTTTTAAATACTGTAATTTTTTACTTTATATCTAATTAATTTATCTTTCAAACCAAATAAATTCTATAGATTGCACTCATAATTGTTGCTTATTTTATATATAAAATCATTTTTTACATATATATTAAAAAAAATTATTTGTGATTTAATTTTAATTGGTTTCAAGATCAAATACTTAAAAATTTTAAAAAAACAATATAATAAAGTTAGAAATGATATCATCATTTATTAAGCTTAATAAGTAAGAGTAAAGTTAAATTTCCGAGAAAATTTTTTTATACAATTAAATAGGAAACTTATCGGGCACGCTCATATATTTTGATGAAAAAAAGATAATGGTTAGACATTAGCCATTTAGAAAAATTGTACTTAATAGCATTGATATGTGTAAAATAATATTCAAATAGTGAATAATCTCATATGAAATCAATATAATTTTTATAATAAATTTACTCATTAGATATGAACTTTAAAATTCACCTTGATAAAATTTAAAATTTTTACATCTTTTTAAAGCTTTTCTAAAACATTATTAGAAATCTTTCAAAGATATTGACCATGGTTTTCTAGTGGTTAGAGTGGCAAAACGAACGATTTTGGTTTCAGATTCTGAATCATTTATTCATTAAGAATTTAAACATAGTCTTCTTTTTATCAAATTTCATTAGCGTGTCGAAGAGGTTTCCTATTAATTAATTTATACCGAATTTCAACAAAATTATCTCCAACATTTTATTGAATAAATTATATATTTTTGCAAGAAGCACTTTCAGCAATTGGCTTGATGAAAAGATGATAAAGATACCAACAAAAAAAATGAGTTCATAGAAAAATTTAAATAAAAATTTGATAAATGTCTTATAGCCTTCGTTTATTAATTTGTTTGGATTTTCAGAAAATAATAGAAATCACTTCTATAAATTAAAAACAATTTTGATATAAGTCTTAAAGCTTATGATTCACATTAAGCATAATCATTTTGAAGACACTTATATATTTATTGAAATGCTCAGAAGTACGGTCTGGATACCTAGAAATTCAAATCAGATTGAGTTTGGTATAATTTAAAAGCTTATTACTCGTAGAATATATATTTAAAATTTCCGCTGCCAATGGCCATTAACTTGTAAATTATAACCAGTTTAAATCTTACATTAAAAGCTATAGAATTGAAAGATTAAAGATCCTTTCATTAACTATGAATTTGAAAAGTGAAATTCACCATTGAATAAAATAATATTGAAATGAAAAAGTGTTTGAAACACAATTTTAGTTCACAGAAATGTCATTTTAAAATTCATAGTTGATAAAAAATCTTTATTCATTCAATTCTAATGCTTTAAATATCAAATTTAAACTGATTATAATTAATAAGATAATTGCCATTGGCAGCTGAAATTTGAAATATATATTCTCCTTGTAATAAACTTTCAAATGATACCAAACTCAATCTGATTTGAATTTCTAGGTACCCAGACCGTACTTCTCAGTTTATTTATATAATTTTTTGTTGACAAATTGTGATCTACTTGAAAATAACTTCTTAGTTAAATTTAAATAAAATTAAACCATAAAGAAAAAGAACCTTTTTAATTTTAATGTGTATTATCAATAAAATTTTTTCTTATTATTTTTATTATTATAATTATTTCTTATCAATACTTATCAATTTATATTAATTAAATAATTTTTGTATAATAAAGTCCCCGATCGTTAATTCGAAGTACAAATAATTTGAACTAACCGTGAATTGAAAACCAAATTTCATATTTACAAATTAAATTCATACCAATAATTTGAACTAAATTTTCAAATAATCCAAATAGAGTTTATAATATAATAAAATAATAAAATTAATAGAAATTTCATTTTTTTGTTGTGCAGGTATCTTGTGAATAAAACTTTCATTCAAATGATAAACACTAATCAAAATATGAAAATTTAAAATTTCAAGTAATAATATTATTTGAATGACATTTATTTAGAAACAAAAAAACCTTATTTAATTAAATATCAGCGATGTCTTTCATATCCCTTTAAAATAAATAAAAATTGTTAAAAATGTATTGTTATTATACATTTATTTATTTTAAATGATTTTAAATAATTATAATTAACTTAAATAAACATAGAATACTATATTTTAGTTTGATTATTGTAACTTTTAAATAAAATTGTTTATTTAATATATATATCAACGATTAATTTGAACTAACCGCTAATTTGAATCAAATGAACGAAACCAAACTTGTTCAAATTAACGATCGGTGATTGTTTTGTAAATTTTAAATTTTTGAATTTTTTTATAGAATAAGTAAATTCTGAAGATTTATTACAGAAGAAACAATAAATTGTCTTGTAATAGCTTAGAAACACTGCTTATTTTTGAAGATATTTGAAGGTTAAAAATTAAATTATATCTCTTTTTATTAGAATTTTAATTTAAAATTTGAAACCATTACAATGGCTATATTTTATATCATTGATTTCATGATATTTCATTAAATACTATAAAAAATATTCAAAGATATGAAAATTTTTAACGTATGATATGAAAGCTTAGGTTTTTTACATTATTTGATGTGAAAAACAAAAATTCTGATCAAATCTGTGGCCAATGTAGCCTTAAAACAAGTAATATTCCGCGAAAGATTCGTTTCATTTTATAGTTTACACCAACATAAGAGCCAGGCTAAACATTTTAAACTCAAAAATAGTAGTGAAAGAAAAGTTATAAATATAATTAAGATATTCAAAGAAAGGCTCACTATCAAAAGAGGACTAACAAAGAAATGAAAGTCATGAGGAAAAAGAGTTTCCAACAGCTCTACAATTGTATCAACAACTCCAACAAATTTGTCCTAATTTTTGCGGCCCGAAAGTTTAAATGCGATCCGAAAAACATTTTTTATTCGCTTAAAAAGAAAAAATAAAACAATACAAGAAGTTGAGCCAGAAGTAAACCGAAGGCCAGAAGGAAATGGTTAGAAAGCAGTGCGCTTAGCTTTATGGAAATTTGAGAAATGTTGATTTCGTTATTTAAGACGAAATTTACTTTACTTTCAGCCACATTACAGATGATTCCTATTTTGGTCACCAAATAAATCTAAAACACCTGAGAGTGTGTCACACAAATCTAAATCGAAATTTGAGGCCAAAGTGATACTCTTAATAGCAATTTCAAAGAAAGGGCTGTCTAAATTTATATTTAGGAAAATAAGCGCGGCTTTTCAATCAACAAGGATAATTATCTGAAAGAATGTATTCAAAAAAAGCTCATAACTTTTAAAAAAGCATTCAGATTAAAATTACTATTTTTGTCCCGAAAAACATCGGAAAATTATCATAAAATTGTCTTATTATACCTCAACTCAAATAAATAAAATATGTGCCTAAAATGCGGAACCCAACAAATGTCCCTCATTGTCGTCCAATCGAAGATTTTTTGGTAATTTAAACCAATTAGTGTATAATAAATTTGGAAAACAACAAATGCTCAGCAATTAATCGAAAGAATCAAATTTTGCATCAAAAAAGTTGATCTGAATGTTGTAAAACGTAGTATGAATAGTGTTGTAAAATGGCTTCCAGTTTGTGGTTCAAAAAAAGTCGTTCGCGGTTATCCACTGATTAATTATAAAACTATATATTATTAACTATAATTTTTGGAAATCTTAAACTAATTGAATGAAATATTATTAAATTATGATATAAATGGTTTGCTGCAAATTTGATTTTAACACCAGTTAACCTATAAATCGGGCATTTGCTTGAATTAAATTTTGGCTTATATTTATATTTTAAGACAAGAAAATTTTTTTAAACAAATTTCATCGATTAAATTTTCAAAAATTATAATTATATTTAAAAATAGTAAATAATTTCATAATAATTAGATACATAAATGATTAAATTCATTAGTCTTCAAATTCTAAAATATTAAATTATTTTTACAATTAAAATTTAAAAAAAATTTGAGTTATATATCATAAAACTGATTTATTTTCAAAATTGTCTAATAATTTTTAAAAAAATTAAAAAATATGGTTTAACGAATAAATTTTATATAAAATAATATATTTTATCAAGAAAAATATTACCTCATCGATAGAGAAATTTTGGGGTACTTTTGTTTTTATTCTTAAATAATATTACTAAATGCATTAAAAATATTGCGCTTATTCATGATTTTTTTCTGTGGTATTAGCTTTTAAAAGTAAAGAAATTAAAATAAAATTATCTACTAAAAAATAAATATTTTATAAAAATGAAATCATTAAAATCAGATCAGAAATTTAAACTTTATAATTAGGAAATCAATATCTTATTATTAAGAAATAAACCTAAATTCTGTATCACATCTTATCAAAAAAATTATTGATTTTTAAATAGTAGACATTATTTACTACAAAATTAATTTATAGTATCTATAGTAATGAAATTTTAAAAATTATAAATAATTTTTGCAAATAAATGTAAATCTTATTGGTTGATGAATTTTATTGAAATAATAAATAAATTATTTCTATAAATTAATTTAAAAAAAGAATTTTGATATAATTTAATGATAATTGAAACGATTCTTACAGTTTGTAAATTTACTAAAATATTTTTATTGAAATGTAAATTTTTATTGGTTATATATTCAATAAGGAAATAATTTAAAATTTTGATATTTTTGTAAAATTCTTTAAAATTTCATAGATTCTATCGAAAAAAAATATGAGAAATATTTTGTTTCTTTTAAACTCTTATAAATTTTATTATATTTTAATATTAAATAAATTCTACAGATCATTTACTAAAGACTAATTTTATAAAAGGTATAATTTGAGAAATTTCCTTGATAATTTGTGATAAATTATTTAAATAAGTCAAAGGATATTACTAAAATAGTGTTATAATAAAAATAATCATGCAAAAATCTAATGAGCATGAGCTAACTTTAAAATTAAATATAGTTTAAAAGTTTCACATATTTTAACAATTTTATTGTTAATAGATTTGAAAACCTTTAACTTTCTTTAATATATATTCCTTGATTCAGTCCTAACATGAATATATAATTTTATTATAAGTTATTTCTAATCAATTTTTTCATATAAAATATAATAGTATATAGAAATAATCTATTTGTTAAAGAAATAAATATTTGACTAATGTCTTTCATTCTATAATTTAATAATTTTCGGACAAATACACTCGTAGTCCATCCGGTCCGACTTTTTTAGAGACATAAGTCCGTCCGGTCCGGATCCGAAGATTTTGGGCTTTTGTCCGATCCGTCCGAGTCCAGTCCGGTCCGATTTGGGTCTCTAGGTCAAATATTTAAATTTTCAATAAAACAATAATTTATTAGTCGGTGTTATTAAAATTTATAAGAGACTTTAAATTTAAGTTT
>JAQFZM010003141.1:0-11677 GCA_034695785.1 Galumna obvia | reverse complement strand
GACTACATATTCTTAAGCTCATAAACAGATTGTCTTATCTTTGGTTTGTATACGAATTTAATGACAGTCTTCGAAAAAAATTAAATTTTACTTATGATTTAAATTTGATTAATTGCTTTTTTCAGAGAAAAACTTTCAAAGAATCAAAAAACAAAAAGAATTAAACATTTCTTTGAAGAGTAGTGTATCTGTGTTTCGCACCCATCGTTTATCATTTGCAAACCGCCCATATTTACACTGTTTTCATGTTAAACATAGTAGTAGTTTATCGGTTTATCTGTCTATGAAGTGGACATCCATTCACTCAATTTTATAAATTGATTCTTGCATTGAATAAAATGTAAAAAATCATAAATCTATAGAAATGTTCACTAATTTTATCAGTTATTTAATATTCGGGAGAGAGAGAGAGAGAGAGAGAAAGCATAGGGAGGAAGATATGGAAAGTGAGAGAGTATAATAAAACATAACATTTAATTTAAATGGCTTAACACTTAAAACTTTAAACAATAAATATTAAATATTATATTTTTAAAGAAAACAATAATTTCAATAAAACTGTAATCTTTGCATAATAAGTATTTTAAAATTTCATTTCATTTAATTCATTATTATTTAGGTTGCCGAGTGCATTTCTATTTACTTTGTTTTAAATTAAATAATATTTTTTCATCTAAAATCCTGATTAAATATTTGTACCTAGATAGAATTTTTAAAATAGATATTTATAAATAAACAAATGCTTGAAATTTTAACTTAAATTCTATATTTTTATTTTAATTCAAAATAAGTTCCAATAAATAACAGATAGAAAAATGTGAATTGAAATTCAATATTGAATCTCAAATTCAATTTTCAAATAATGAAAAATTTATCTTGGTCTAATATTCATTATTATTCATTCCATACACTCGGGTGACAAATCACTCTATAGAAAATCATTAACAGTTATTCTTAATAAAGATAACAGAGAAATCAAATAGAAATACGATGACAAAAAGGAAAAAGATTATTATGGGTGAGACAATCTTTCATTCATCAGTAGATTAAATGATAGAAAAATCCCAAAATTAGAATCTATCAAAATATTTAGGAACAAAAAATGATATGAAACTACTTTTTCTTATTTTTCGGTATATTTTATGCTCTTTTCTGAGTCTCAGTTGTGGTCCTATTAGAAGGACTCAAATCCTTACAAATTAAACAAATTAAAAAAATTAATTTTAATTAAATATGAGTTTTAGTTACTTTTTGTCACTATTTTTGAGGGTTTGGTTTTCATTTCACTCATTTGTTTTTTCGATGGTTTCTGTCCTTTGGTTTTGACACTACTCTTCGTTTGGAAACTCTTTTTACTACCAATAGAAGTAGTGGTCGTTGACTACATTTCACCGATTTTGACGTTGGATTTACAGCAACACAAGAGTAACACCAAAACTAAGACAATAACAACAATCAGAATAATAATATAAAGTAAAAGCAATGATTTGGGTTTAGGCTCTTGAGTGGAGACAAATGTAGTGTCGCGACTGTAGTTAACTAAAACTTTCGAACACTAATTAAAAAAGAAAGGAATAATTAGTTGTTATTCGAGGGAATAGACACTGACTTCTTGAATGTATTTCTCGTTATCGATAGAAAAGTTCTTTCCTTTATTTCCCTCATAAATGCAGTACTCAATAGTTTGTCTTTTAAATAAAAAAATTAAATAAAAAGTTTTTTCATTAACAGGTTTTGTTTTTAAAATAAAAAATTAATGGTATATAATGATTTCTCAAAGATTTTTGTCTTTTCACACAAAGAATATAATTTTAAGAAAAATAAGCTAAAGAATTGAATGATTTGAATTTTATATAAAAACATTTTTTTCAAATCCTTAGCTTCCTTTTCCCGAGGTTTTACTGTATTATTATTCATCTAAGTCTTAGACCTGGATAACATGTAAGCACATCTCTAACACCTTATTAATATTTGTCAAATGTTTTGTAATAAATTTATTTGATTTCAAAAGTAAAATATCAAATGAATTAGTCTAGGTTTACGAAAATACCCCCTGGGACACGATCCTTTGGCCATCCCTTCTATACTGTGATTTGTACATTTGTATGATCATTCTAAATTATGTGAATCTAAATTATATTATAGAATAATTATTCAATAATAATTATATATATTATTAAACTAAACATACTTTTAAAATAAGTTAGACAAAGAAAAACAAAATATTTTATAAAATAGTATTCTTTAAATTAAAAACTGTAAAATATGCACTATTATTTAGTTATAATAAACACTCAGTTAAATTATATAATAACTGGTTAATTGAGTGACACTTATTATTTTAGTTTTGATTCAAAATTCTCTATGTATCTAGTAAAGTTTAATGATTAAATTTTAATAAATTTATAATTCTGAGATTTTAAAATAATATTTTGTTAAATTTTAGACTTAGATGACATGTGACGTAAATTAAAACTTGGAAAAGATCACCAAGAGCAATTCCATTAGCTTTAAATAATTGGTTGGACGGGGTTTTTATCAGACATACTTTTAGAATAATAATTAAATATATTATTCATAACTTTCAGATACCTTGAAAATATAACCTTGCAGGTTTATTTCTTCATTGAAATTTGGGATAAAAAATTTGATGGAATCTTTAAATATGTTCATAAATTATTTATATACCAGTTTCAATGGATTGGCTTTAGGAAAGAGCTGACCACCTACTCCCCAGTAAAATACCAAAGATCCCTCGTCTTGAATACTACACATGAGGAGATTGAAATTCCTTTTAAATTCTTTGTTTTTCGGCATTTACTTGCATTAGAATTAACCTTTAGTTTATTTGACAATTAATTGAATAAATGAATACAAAGCCTTACATATGAGTCTTTTTTGTCAACCGTTTGGAAGTAATACATGGGCTGACCCTCAATGTTGTAAAACAACACAAACCCATGTTTTGATTTCTCTTCACCCGAATTAAAGTCTAGAATTGATTCTAGTTCTGTGATTTGTGTATCACTTAATCTATTGATGAATGAAATATCGGTGCAATCATAACAATGTTTTACTTCTCTGTCAGCGGACATGTATTTGATTTCTTGGTTTTTCTTATTAACCAAAACTATTATATAAAGTTTATAATTATTGATATAATTGACTCAAGTTGTGTATGGATTGAATAATAATGATTTCATATTTAGTGAACGAATAGTGTATTTAATTGTGAAAGGTTCGTTTGCTTTGTGCTCAAAAACAGATACATTAAACATGGTTACACACATTAATTTTATAATCATTTTTAAAATATGTGTTTTTTTAATAAATTTTGTAATTATTTATTACATATTTGTTGGTCCAACAGTTATAAATAATCTTAAAATCTCCAGTCATATAATTGAATCCAATTCTGTGGACAATCTCAGAATCGGTGATATTTAGTGATTTCTCTTTAATCTCAACTCGACTTTGGGTTACATTTATTTCTAACTCATATTCGAGTCCTCTCTTATTGACAATAAATATCTTCAAAATCTCTAAATTGTAAAACCTTCGGTAAACACGGTAAAATAAAATATTGAGTCAGAATAACACCTTATCAAAGAGTTCAAACCAATAGCTAATTTATAAATAATTTAAATTTTGTTTATTATAAAAGAATAAAAGTGAAAATTTTACAGTTTATCCTAAAAAAACATCTATTAAAAAATTCAATTTTACAAAATCTAGATTAGAGCACAAAGTTAGGCGAATTTTAGGAATTGAAACCGAACCTAAACCGAAACTTTGGAACCGAAACCGAACCCAAACCGGAATTTTAAAACAAAAACCGATTAAAATCTTATTTTTCTCGTCTATTTCTAATAATTAGCGCTTTATAATGAATAAAATTGTATTTTAAATCCCAAATAATAGATTCTTTTATCATTATTTAGTTGTTTTTGACTTAATTTTATATGAAATTTATAACTTTTTTTCTTAAATTTTAATTTTTAAAAACCGAAACCGAACCGAAACCGAACTACTGGAACCGAAACCGAACCGAACCGAAACATTGGAACCGAAACCGGAAAAAACCGAATCGGTTTCGGTTTTTTTCGGTTTTAACCGAAATCGGTTAACCGACTTTGGCCTCTACTTCAAACTATGGGACAATCTATCGCTCAAAGCGGTGGTATTCAAGTCATGGCTTATGGCAGCGGAACTTCAGTTTCTATTTCTATGTTTAACGTTAAGATCGTATACAACGGTTTGAATATTCACTTAGAGTTTAACGCAATGGTCGCCAATTCAGACAAAAGTCTCACTTTCTTTAATAGAGACAAATATTGTGTCGTTCGAAGCAATTTTAACTCCAGTTATGTTTGGGACGACTTGAAGACACTCTTTGGCTGTTAAGACATGTCTAACACAACATTTTAATAGTTATCTCATTTTATCTGATTTTGAAATTTTGTTTATTAATTCTTTTTTTAATAAAAAAAAATCCAATTGAGTTGAGATAACTATTTGTGTCATTTATTTTCCTATCATTTGTTGAAATATTTCTGATATTTTTCAGTTAAATAAAATTCATAATATTATTAATGAAAGTGTTATTAATAAGTGATGTCAACAACTTTTATTATTACCAAATATTTCTAAGTCCTAACTTAAGTTAGAGTACAAGTTTCAATCAAAGTATCTTGTAAAGTCTAAGTGGTCCAGCGGTTAGAGCGCTCGCCTAAAGGAAAGCCCTTTAGGTTTCGGATCCGCTCACCACTAATAGCTGTCTTTAATTGACACAATAACACAAAAAAAACTTTTTTTTGTATTTAATTTGTTTTGAATTAGTGATTAATTCTTGAAAAAAGAAGCCTTAAATCGGTTGTTGTGGGAACCAAACCGACAATCTTTTTGTTAATTTATGTTAGTTTATAAAGCATTCTAACCATTTGACCACTGAATTTATGTTCAGTAAAACCTGTTTAAAACTCATACTCTTTTTTGTTTAGTTTTAAATTAGTTTTAAATATTTTTAAAACTTATTTGTGTTAATTTTTTTGAGAAATTGTTTGATTGAAATCATAAGTTATGATTCATAAGAAAAAGATTTTAAACAATAATTATTTATTGAATAACAAAAGTCTATCATTAGTTTTATTGGTTTTAATTAGAAATTATTTTTAAAATCAAAGTTTAATTAAAAAATATTTGAAAAAAATCAACAAAAAATAATAAAAACATAATTTGAAATAATTTGTATTAAATGTGTTATAATTTAAATAACTCTAAAAATTGATTTACAAACAGATCTAAAAATGATTATTAAATAGAAAGCAATTCATTGCTTTAAATGTATATAAAAGAGAATTATCTATATTTTTATACATTAAATAAATTTGAAATTATATGAAAAATTGGAAAAAATCATAGATTTATTGCAAATGATTAACAACTCATTAGAGTTAATGTTAGACCTATTAATTAGTTTTAAGTTAATTAATAATAATTTCATTATTTTGTGGCACAAAATAACTGGCATTTCGAGTATCCAAACGGTGAGCACCGGTTCAGACATAAACCATTTCTTTATTATAAAACATTCATTAAATTTGTAAAACATTTATCAAACATTCATAGCTCTCAAAGTCCTCATGAGTGCACTCAAACTGGTGGCTAAACTGGTCGCGTGATTCATAAGGAGTCCCATATAAGGACTGGTCGACGGCGAACATACGTTATCGTGCAGTTTGTGAACTGTGTCCACAGTGTAGGCATAGGTTGCGGCCACCTCTTTGAGGCGATCCACTAAACAAGTGATCTGTGCCTGAGATTCCATATTAAGTATTACTATTTCTCCGACGCTATACATGCGTTCCAAAAGTGTCACACATTCTAAGAGGTATTCTAAGAGTTGAGGCGATGCTTCGGTCGCACATTTGACAAAGAGTTTGGATGCGGTCACAAAATGTCGCGATTCTGTGACCAGTGCTTCTTTGGCGCATAAAAAATCATTTTCGGTGCAGTCAAAGGGCGGGTGACTAGACGTAAGTCTATTCTCGTGAACCTCTTCTAAACGGGCCAACAAAACATCGATATCTCGTTGCGATTGACTAAAGATCTCATCCGTTGTTTGTCGGACCGCTTCTGTGGCCCCAAAACCGTTAATCAAAGGCATATTATGCGGAAGTGTATGGAAGCCATTGTTGTGATGTTTCTTCTTAAGACTCGAATGACTCGATTTTATTCCTAATTGACGTCTTTTTTCTTGAATTGATGGCGAAACGGGAGGTATTGGAGGTTTCGTAAACTTTGGAACTGAAGGAGGAGTGGACGGAGTGGGAAGAGTACTCCACGAATGAGAGCGCGACAAATTAGGGGACTGTTTGCCAGTCATTACTTTTGTCCCATTAATCTGTTGAGTCATTTCTTTAATGATATGCAAATCTTCACAACTATTACTTTCATTCGATCTTTGGTCAGATTTTTTGCTATATTTAGGTCTTTGGTTTATAAAGTGTTCACTTTCTGAAGAAGAGGTCACTTCAATAACTGTTGGCAGACATAGCTTTGGAGAACCATTCTCTGAAAAGACGGGCCAATCACTGGCAGAAGAGGAAAAGGATGAAGAGTTAAACGCAGAATCATAACCGGATTCACCGCTACTACTGCTGTGAACCTCTCGTTTAAAAAGTCGAGGACTGATCTCTTCATTGTTACAAATCTTCTTTATATCGTCCGTCACTTTCCAAAACTTTGCGATAACGTCGTCCTGTGCTCTGTATTGTGTCGGAGAAGTACTGGGAGGCGGAGGTATTATAAAAGTGGATAAGTACTGCTCATTACTGGCCATTGGATCAGTCATTGGTGGCGGAGGTTTAATAGTCATGGATGCTATAAAGTCGTCGATATCCTGAGGAATGAATTGTGAGTTTTGGCTCAAATTAGAGTTTCTGTCGCTCGCATTGGACTGTAGTTCTGATAAAGTGTCGCATAAATTGTCTAATTCTGCCACAACTCGGGCCGAATCTTCGTTGGTAAAGTGCAAAAAATCTATATCTTCTCTATAAGGAGTGGGGGGATCACCAGTTGTAGGAAAATCAATGTCTGAACCGATTAAATGCATGTCTTCGGGCGTATCGGGCGGTGGAATAGCTGTCAAATCAATCAAATCAGAGTCTAAACACAAATCTTTACTGATTTTAAGTTTTAAATCGGGTTCAGATCTTAATTGTTGTATACTATCCATTAGTTCCTGTTCTGCTTGCGATTTATCAGGGTAAATATCGGGACTGTGAAGACCAAAACTAGTCGAACGATTGCGCGAAGTGTTGACACCATTGACAGTAACGACAGCATTGGATGACTGCAATGCATTCAATGTCTGAATTGCGTTAATTGTCTTTTGACTGTCGACGCGATGCAGAGGACTCTCATTAGGACTCATAAGGCTATCGGTGTCGCTCTCATTGGCTGATATTTCACCGTTAATGACATCTTTCACTGTTTAAAAACATTTTAAGAGAAATCCATTAGTCTTTCGAACAAAACAACGAAAAATAAATTTAAATAAAATATTGATTGAAATACCATTTTGTTTGTCATTAACGCTGTTATCAGTGTTTCCATTAATTTGAGTTAAAAGTAGTAAAGAGTCGATAGGTTTGAGTTTCAGAGATGTGTCCCAAGAGTTTTCCAAAAGCTCTGAATTATCTAAAGTTTGTTTTCCGTCAATATTATTGTCAGTCTCTCTCTCTTCAGCCAAATAGTGTTCTGCGTCGGCCACTATTCTATTCATTTCTGACACTCTTTTGATTATATCTTCGTTTTTGATTCCTGGATCACAAACTTGACTCTCAAGTATTTCCATCGACACGAGTGACGGCAAATCGATTCCATTCGACTCTAATTTTTCATTCATATTATGATCGACTGAATAGTTAAGAGTTGACTCAATTTGTTGTTGATTTGTCTGAGAGTTTCGAATAGAGTCTAACGGCATATAACGCGGCGGCGGAACCGCTAAATCAATTTGTCTCAATTGTTCGGTCTGTCCATTGTGTCCACTCTTCATATAACTCCATTGGCCTTCTCTTACAGAATGTAAACCACAATAACTCGGAGCTAATGATTAAAATAGGAAAACATTAATCAAATATTTATTTGAAGCCATTCATTGTTTAAGTAATTAAGAAATAAAGTCGTACCGAATCCGTAAAGAAGATTACGTTTGACTGAATGAAGGGAAGCATTAAAGAGAAGAAATACATAAAAGATAACAATAACTCATTCAATAGAAAAGTCAGGCTTTTAGTTAAGATAAGTTAAGACACGTAAAAAACATTAAATGAATGAAAAATAAAAACAAATAAGAATTTGAAGTTCTATTATATAAATGCTTAACATTTCTTCAGAATTTCAAAGGATTTAAACTTTTAAATAGAAAACTGAAAAATTGTTTCCTTTGAAAAATTGAGATTAAGATTAATTAACTGTTAATTATAGAAAAGAATGGCATCACTTAAAAGGCAAAAACTAATTAAGAGTTAAAATAAAAATTACCAGAATCATTCCACCACTCTTCAGATATATCCCAGAAAACGGGCAGTTCTTTTTCATTATAGTCCGCATCGTATTTATTAAACAATCGGTGGTACCCTTTAATCAAAAGAACAAATTCTTCTGCGTCTCTGTCTTCGAGTTCGAACCGAAGCGGAGACTGTAATGACTGACAGATTCTATCGTTAAGTATAGACTTGAGCTGTACTTCAATACAGAAAAAGAGTTCTTCATTTTTAGTGACTTTAATATAACTAATTTCTTCAATTTTGGCCAAAGATATGGGCAAAGAGTTTCTCATACTATTTACATGACTTATACCGAACTTAGGACTAACTAAAAGACCCGACTCAGTGGTCGCATCCCTAATGTTGAGCGAAAATATTTTAGCGCCATAAGAGGGTAAATCACTTATTATTCTTAAATAATGGAGTTTTGCTTGGATTGAGTTCAAACACTTTTGTCCCGAAGGACACAACTGTTGGTTAAGTTTAAGGAAATGATTGAGTAATTTATGTAATTCTTTGCGTTTCATTGTTTCCAAGAGAGAGAACGGAACGAATGATTCCAAACCGCACTCCCTTTCAATTAGTTTTAAGTTCACTTTTCCGCTCGAGTTTTGCATACAATTGCTGTCAATCGAGTGTTGAAGCAGTTGGAGGGCCGACAGACGTAACGCTATCTCATACTTGAGCTCAGGTGAGAACCTCTCCTGAACGACATCATTACAGCACTGACTGTACAGATACTCGAAACTAATCGGATCCCTTTCAAGTAAATCAAAAGCATCTCTCGGCACAAACATCACTCGAAAAAGGCAGCGCAGGTTATGTGCTCCTGGTCGGGCAGCGATCTATTTAATTATCAGTTATTAGTATTCAATAATGTATGCCATAAATCAAATGTTTATGGAATACCTTTGCGAGGGGCTCTTTCGGGTCCAAAAGTGTTAACCTATTTCTACGCATAGCTTTGATATGTTCACAAACGAGACTAAAATGTTCGCTACATTTGATCGACAGTTTCTCCACCAATGAGTTCAATACATCCTATTATTTAAATTAATTCATGAAATTAACTGATTTGTTGAGTACCGGCACTAAACACTGATTAATATGTATTTTGAAAATATTTTGAAAATACCTGAACTGTTGTGGAGGAGTCATATTTGAAAGTCTTTGTCTGTCCGTTTTCGAGGAATACTTTTAAGACATTTGGTATAAATGGAACGCATGACTCAAATGTAGTCATCGGACAAAAAAGTGGTGAACCGTTGATCATAACTCCTTCAGCGAAACGAACCCTGGATGGATTGTTCTTTAATTTAGCCTTTTTTGCAGCCGTCAGTAGCGCTGACTTTCGGGTCGACTATTGTTTTACAAATAAACAAAAAACAAATGAATATTCATTTTATTTTAAACCATAATTTCAAAGAATAAGAAAAGGATACGAAATAATCGGCTTAAGAGTACTTACATTATTTGAATAGGGCTGACATACTGTCAGAGTTACACAATGTTTACACGACCTGAAGAAAAGAACAGTTTTTCAGATTATAAGAAGTTTTTTATTTCTATTTCAGGTTTAAAAATAAAGAGAACAACAGTTATGACTGTTTTTGGAGATGAGATCATAGATCACAACTGCGGAGAAGAGTGTGGAGAGGCCTTACTTTACGAGTTCAATGACGTGTTCGCGCGGAGCTCTCCGCACATCTTCGCCGTTGATTTTTAATATTTGGTCCCCGGCTTGGAGTAAATGTTCACTCGGACCGCCTGACACATAAACTTTGATTAATCACAAATATTTCAGTATTGAAGGCAAGAGAACAGACCCTCTTTGACGAAACGAACAATCACTGGCTTTTCACTGCCGGCCACAAATCCGAATCCCAACTGTGAATCTCTTATGAGCTCTACCTCTCGTGGAAGAGGAGGCGGTTCTTCTTCTAAATCTTTTCTGGGATCTTCATATGTAGTCGTTTTGTTGATATGACTATAAATAACAACAAAAACGTTAATTCATTTCACGGCTTATATATATTCAACAAATTCTTAAAATATATATATTTTAATTGATTGGAGAAAATGTGCGCCAATGAATGCTTTCACTTGATTTAAGAGAAAATGACAAATAAATCATAACTTTTATACTCTAAAAGTGAGTGAAAATCAAAAGAAATAGACATAAATAAAAAATGAATTATAGTTAGGATTTTATGTAAATTCTTATCTCCGAAACGCCTTTTGAATAAATATATCGTAACTAAACATTGGAGTGAAAAGAAAAATGTAGCTAGTTCTTCTTGTTCTTAGTTGTTAGTTAAATGTGTCATCAATTTTTAGAATCAGACATCTATTGAAACATATCTGAGTTATGCCATGAGTTCATTAAGAGATCGTAAATATCAATAGAAGAAATCCTATTTATTTCGACATTACTTTACATCGAAATCAACTTTAGTTTAAAAATATTTCAAAATTCTCTTCTATTTATATGTTTTGCCTAAAACTCAATATTCCAACACTTGTTCTGAAAAATGAGATTATATTTCAATTCTAAAGAGAATTCTTGAGATTAAAATAATGAGTAATTATGAAAATGTCATTTATTTCTCACTTATTGTCAAAACTGAAGGCAATATTCAATGAAATTTTGTTGGATTTAAATATTTAAAGAATATATTCTTTAAATTTAATGTTTGGATTCAATAAATCAAAAGAAATTACAAAAATAGGGTATCCTTTAAACATAAGTTAAGCCATTAATCATTCAAAATATTAGGAATAATAAAAAAGGTATGAATAAAAGTTTGTAAACAATGAATTCAACAAAAATAATACAAAACATTATTCAAAGTTTGAATTTCAAACGATAATAAATATTAAGTAATAATGATATTCAACTAATTTATCTGAAATATATTTTTGGTAAAACCCTATCACTTAAAGATTACCATTTGATTAACATTTATTGAAATTCAAAATAATTCAATCCATAAATGGGTTATAACAGAGAGAAAGGGTTTTTAAACAAAGTCTAAAGTCTAGACATTAACTGATTTGCATTTCATTTCGGAAATTATTTTAATTAAAAGGTCAGAGAGAGAGAGAGAGAGAGAGAGAGAGAG
>JAQFZM010003140.1:0-11680 GCA_034695785.1 Galumna obvia | reverse complement strand
TTAATAATTATTAATCTATGAAAAAAACCCTGACTAATATAATAGCAGATATTTATGAATGATTCAAAACTAAGCTTTAATGACTAACGTTTTATAAAAAGAATCCCTCAAATAGAAAACGTTAATAAACATTAACTAATTTTTTCTTTCATTATTTATGGTGAAATTTAGCACGTTCTGTTTTAGAGATTTAATCTTTAATCTTCATTATAAAAGTCCCCATTCTGGTTCTAATATAAAATCAAATTTAGTTTTTTTTTATATCTAATTTATTTTGTTAATATAAATGAATTATTTACATAACAAAAAGTAATTCTATTTTTAACATATATAATAGTGTCCACGAAATCAATAAACAGATTAATTAAGCTGGATCTTTTAGTTTTGCTTAGTTTATAAAAATTAATGATAAATTGAATTATTTGCTTATAATAGAAAAAAGAACATTCCCAAATGAACATGGCAAATTCTGAACCAATGTAAATGAGAAATTAGAAAAATAATTCCTTAATCTGACTAAGTTCTACATTTTTAATAGTTTTTTTAAATTTTTCCTTAAATACATGTTTATCCATGGGATCAACATGTTTTCTCTCTCTATCTTCCTGATTATCAGTTTATTTGTTAGTAACGGGAAAATTTCGACTTTTTGATATAGAAGAAATGAAGGGGTGCGCTGTGTTATCTCTCTCTCTCTCTGGAGACCAACTTTTATGTTGGTAAAGGGGAAATTTCTTCTTTTTGTTAGAAATGGAGAGTAGTGATAGGCTTTTCTATCTCATTCTTTCTGGTGATTAGCTCTTTTGTTAGTAACGCTGAAATTTCATTTTTTGTTAGTAACGGTGGGGATAGATACACTATGTTTTCACTCTCTGAAAACCAACTCTTTGTTAGTTAATGGAAAATTTCATCTTTTAGAAAGAAACGGAGGGTAGTGATATGCTGTTCTTTCTCTCTGTTGATCAGCTTTATTGTTAGTAAAGGAAAAATTTCGCCTTTTATATAGAAAGGCAGTGTATGCTGTACTATCTCTCCCTTGAAAACAAACCTTTTGTTATTAAACAGTAAATTTAGCCTTTTTGATAGAAAAGTTGAGATATATAAACTGTGATATCTTTCTCTGGAGACCAACCATTTTGTTAATAACGAGGAAATTTCGTCTTTTTCAGCTGAACGGTCGGTAGTGGTTTGTTGTTTTTTCTCTTTCCCTTTCTGGAAATCAGATCTTTTATTAAGAGGAAATTTAATCTTTTGGATAGAAACGGAGAGGAGTGGGAGGCTGTGCTGTCTCACTCTGGAGACCCATCCTTAAGCTAGAAAGAGGGAAATTTTGCATTTTTGATGGAAACTTAGTGGAGTGTAAACTGTGCTTTTTTTCTCTCTGGAGACCAACACTTTTGTTAGTAACCGGGAAATTTCTTTATGATATAAACAGAAGAGTGTGTTTGTTGTGTTATATTTCATTTGTCTTCTATGGCTCAACTGAAGCCTAATATCTCAGTGTTTTTAATATAGGAAGTATACTTTCCACATTGCGTCTACTTGGAAAAAATTGATTAATTATTTGAGACGCTTGGTTCGTGAATATTATTTGTTGATTTCATTTGAATCCGATGACTCAACTGAAGTTTTAATAACATTGAAATGTGATCTTTTAAAATGTTTTTGAAACAAAATTAGCTGTTTAAAAATTTTGTCTAATTCATAATTATCCCTTATTTTAAATTTGTACTTAAAGAAGCTTTGGGGTTGAAACTTTAATCCTAAGTCAACAAAACTATTTTAAAAATTATAAATTTTGAGATATGCTCGTAAATGCAGTAGGATATTGATTTGACCTCAAAACTTGTTTATATTCTGTTTCTATATTAAACCAGTAGTGGACTCCTTCTTCTCGTAGATATATTGGTTTTAAATTTTGTGAAATTGTATTCATTAATCATAATAGATTTAAAACTTCTGATAATATATCTTATTGTTTATCAAAAACATCAAAACAAATATAAAAACTTTATTTGGTTTTCACTACAAAAAACAAAAAATCATAGAATAAATTCAACGATAATTAATATAATACCCGAGAAAAATCTATTGTTGAATTCAAATAAAAATATAGAATGGATTTCAATGATTAGTTCTACAATTTTAATTGAATTGTTGGAAGGTAATTCGGATGTTCTATACTTTTATTTTATGTAATTTGCTATTTTTCAGCCAATAGAATATATTAATATAATCAAATTCTTAAAATTATTAAAAATATTTTTATATCAGATTTGAATATTTGATTGAAAATTAATAAATTAATGAAATGTTAGAAAAATTAAAAGTAATACAAAAATATTTCAATTAAATAACTAATGTGTTTTTGAAATTTATTTAAATATAACTATCAGAATTTTTCAATTGCCACAAAATTTTATTATTCAACCGATTTTAAAATTGTTGTTGTCGAATTGAGATATTGTTTTCTCCATATCAAAATTCAATTCTGCATATTCTTATTTAATCTTGGGCAAAGAATATTCAATATGTTACAAAAATATAAAAATAATTGAAATTATTCAAAAAATTATTTAACTGAAATCAAAAATAAAATTATAAGTAAAATTTTCACTACATTTAAGGATTAAAGTAAAGTTCGGTGCAAATCCAACAAGAATTGATTAAATTTAAATAAAATTATAAGTAAATTATTTTTGTTAAAATTATTTATTAAAAAAATGTAATAAAATAAATGTTAATTTAATTTAACTAAAAATTAGTAATTAATCTTAGCTCCATTTGCCGCAATACAGGCCTCTAATCAGCAGTCCATACTCTCGATTAGATAATTTAGAGCTATTTCGTTTCATATTTTTTGAATTTTGCCCATCAAGTCTTCGATGGAATATTAAGTTGCCCTTTCAAGGGCATTTTACATCAAGGCCCATAGGTTTTCGATGGAGTTAAGGTCAGGGGAACAGGCGGGCTACTCGATGACCTCATACCCGTTCCTCCTAAACCACTCCATAGTTGAGCGAGCTTTGTGGGCCGACGCGTTGTCTTGTTGGAAGATGAAGCCTTCGGGATACAGGACATCGATGGTGGCCAGATATTCACCTAAGATATCCTGATATTGCTCGACGGTTATTGACCCTTTGGTTAATACAAGCGTCATCGTTTCCCTTATTCTGATTCCGCCCCAAACCATAATTGCCGGTCCATGCTTTGGTACTCTTTTTGTTGTTCTGGACCGGCCCCAGAGTTTGATTTTGTTGCTGAAAGAGCTGGAAATAACTTTCATCGGTGAAGAGCACGCATGTCCAGTCCCGATCGATGTTGGCACGACACCACTCCACCCGTTTTTGCATGTGAAGAGGTGTCATGTTGGGGACAATTTGAAGCACCCATCTCCGTAGACCAGACTTTAAAAGTGCTTTCCAAACTGTCCATCGCGAAACCGACGGGCTACTTCTTCTGGTCAACTCGGTTGCCAGGCCTTCACTGCTCTCCATCGGGTGATTGTTGGCCAACTGGGTCAATCGCCTTCTGTCATTGGCTTTGAGAGCTAAAGATCGTCCTCCGCCCGGCCGTTTTTCTATCCCTTTCCCTTCTTTAAAACGTCTGATATTTTGATAAATCGAAGCCAAGGACATCTTTATGGCTGTGGACAAAAATTTCGGGTCCTGTTGGTCATTGTCCCAGAGATGGCCAAGTGTTGTCCTTGTCTCCAGTCTTGTCTACTTTTGGAGCACTTTTTTCTTGTTTGCCATCGTTTTGGAAAAGTAAACACAAACATGTGGCACACCAAAGGACGCGTGTTTTAAGCCTCTGTTCAATGGTGTGCTTTGTTTTACTTTTCATTAGCAAACAAAACTTTTGTGCGCTAAAAATAAAACTTTTATTTTTTCTTGTTTGATTTGCACCAAACTTTATAGTAAATAAAAACTTATACTTGCTTAAAATATATAATCTTTCTTAAATTATATAAATTTTTTAAAAAATAAAGACGTGCATTTGCCACCCAATAAATATAAATATATTATTTCACTATATTTTAAAAATAAAAATCAATAAAATTACAGCTTATAAAAATTCAATAATAAATTAATTGAATTAAAATCGACAGTGATTTACATTAATAAATAGGGTATATTTATTTGATAAAAATATATACTTCTTAAAACAACCTCTATATTCTAAAGTAGTATTAAATTTATTTTAAATATAAGGTTAATAAAATGAGTAATTCATTATATGGGAGTCATGGTAGACCTGTGGTTAGCAAGCTGCACTCCAATATAAAGTTAAACCGCGTCGAGCCTCGTTAGTGCCATGAAGAGAGTTCTTTAGGAAAACACAGCTCTTGCGTCACATTTGCTTGAACCTGACTCTACCATCAAATCTGTAATCGAGAAAATGTAATCGAGTCGATATAAATATATAAGTATTTTATTACAACAAGTTCTGTAAATCATGGATTTCCATCAGTCTAAAAAAATTATAAAAAAATATATCAATTTCATTAAAAATAATCTTCATATATATCCAAATTTTATAAATATCTTTGAAATACTCATATAAACAGTTTTCACATTTTCGGTAAAGTTCTTAAATAAATAAATAATTGCCAGTCGATATGAGATTTTCAAATAAAACTTTATTTTATTAAAATTTTAAATTAATACATATTTTAGGTATATTTTTGACAAAGGAAAAACTGATTTTGATTAACATTAATTCCAACACAACTTTCCTTTAATTGAAAGAATAGCTGAGTATTTATACATTTTAAGATTAGGCCTTAAACTGGACAAAAGTGTATCTAAAATAGTGACAATGAAGTGGGTAATGTTGCCAACTCTCATTGATTTTCAAGGATTCCACTTGATTGCAGGGCCATTTCCTTGATTGCTTTTGCCAAGGATATATAAAGATGATTGATTTATGTGTTTTGGAAAATATTATAATTTATTTATAATACATTAACTTTCTTTGTCATCCTTGATTTCCCCTTGATTCCAAGGTTAAAATTCCTTGATTCAAGGATTTTTCGTTGGCAACACTAGTAATAGATCTCGGGAAAAGACATGTTTTCATTTTCCACTTAAATCAATACTTTTCTTCAGTTCTAACTTAGATTTCCGATCAAACACTTGTTACTACTCTTTTGCTAATTGTGTTTAGCACTAGTTGTAAACGTTTATATTTGAGTAGTTTTGTTTTGAATAAAATTGTTTTCAACGATTTGTTGCTCAATTATTTTACATGGAGTTGAAAACGTCACTTTATGAAAATTTCTAACATAAAATGAAATATGAAATAAATATTATAAGATATCAGGGAACAAACTTTATAGTTTTATAATAAAATTATGGTAAAAGTGGTCAGTGGTTTCACTGGCGGTAAATAATTAGTTTGCTAGAATTTTGAAGAAATTAAATATTTGATACCCGATAACTGCCCCCAATAAATTCCAAATAACTAAATCCAATGTCAAAGTAACCATAAGTTGTGTTATAACTAAGATTTGTTATTATAAAAAAATATCAAAACATTCTGAAAGTCAACTAATTTTAATATAAATAAATGACCAAATATCCTCTCTTTTTTTATTTTAAAAAATTATTAAAAATTGGACTAGTCATATTTTAAGAATGACCCCTGAAGAGTCAGTGGCAAAAATTTTGGTTACTTGCAAATGAAACTGCACTCAGATATTGAAATAACAGATTCTAAAAAAATAAGTGACTTTGAATAATGTCCAAATAATTTTGCGGGTACTTATAGGAAGCCTTTAACTGGGCAGAGAAAAATATGAATTTTAATGATTTAAAACTCAATTCTAAATCTATAATAATGACAACCTAATATTATTATCATTTTTTTAATAAAGATAATACTTTTAATTATGTGATATGATAAATAAACCATGCGTATTTAATGACCATGCTATATTTAAACCCCAAAAGTCATATTTTGAAATATATTGTTATTATATTAAAATAAAATTTAAGAAACAATTAATAAAATTAACTTTCATTAATTTTTTTTATTTTTATTAACAATTTTTATAATATAATTTAAGCAACAAGTTTATTGTTTTATGATTCAATAGAAATTTGGGTTTATATCTAAAAATAATTTTGGGAAACAATATTCACTTCTGATAGAGATTTGAATAAAATCAGTTGATTTGATATATTCTTAAATTAAATCCCATAACTGGTACAACATTGAATAAAAACTATAATTTTAAATATCATGGTTAGTTTTTTTTATAAAATATTGGTATATAATTTGGTTTGTCTTTTTGCATGTATATATTTTTGGGGAGTTTTTAAAAATAACAAAGAAATTGAATTATATATTTTAAAATTCCAAACCCAAATACATTGATTAGAGTGCGACAATTTTTGATAGAAATGTAAAAAATCTATATATTTTAAATATTTTATATATAATAAATTTTGTTCTTCCATTTTTATAAATATAGAATAAACATGATCATCTATTACATCAAATTATATTTTATATTGAAACTCTAAACAAATCAATTTACAAAATTGATTCAAATATTTGTGGTCAACATTATTATTGATGATTTCGTTATTATAAACTTTTCTTCCATTATATCTAAACGAGTGTTGCATTCAATAATGATTGTTTCCATATATTTTCGGTTCTTTGCATCGCATTTCCTCTAATTTATATTCTGTCTGAAATTTAGACCAATCATTTTGGTTTATTAAAAGTGTATTCAAAAAATTATGTAAATGGAAACAATAACAAATTGTATTTTTTATTTTAAAATCAGATAACATTGACAATATAAATTTCTTTAAATAGCTGTAAATCTATTTTAAATTTCCAAATAATTTTAAGTATAGTAATCCATATGGAGCATGAAAAATAAGTTAGGACTTTTTAAAAGAACCTAATATTGTGTATCAAATATATTATTTAATTTTGGTTAAATAAAAAATTGACATAATTTATTTAAATGTAATATAAATTACAATTTTTTTAAAAAAAATGAAATAATTTACATTTTTTACTTTTGCAAATACAGGTTGGCCTCGATTTGGCCAATTGACGGTTTGCACAAATTTGCTGACCAAAATCGAGTTCTGCCAAAATCGAAAATTTGTTTCAAATAAATTGTTTTTTTCATAAAATAAGGTATTAATCATAAAATTGGTAATTTTGGGATGTTTTTCTTTTGGTTTGATATTTTATATTTGATTCTTCAACTTATTCAATAATTTTGATTATATTTTCCGTAATATTTACGCAAAAATGATGTCGAATTTAAAGTGTTGATTAATTTATTGTCTGATTCCTTTTCAGGTATATATTTTTCAGAATCGATATTCATTTTAGTATTAATATTTGTTTAAAAATTAATATTTAGGTTATTTTTGTTATCATTAGTTACAATATTGTGATCAATAAAAATGAAGTCAATGAAATCAATTTCATCAAAACAATCATTTTTGCAATTTGTAAAAATTCATCAGTTATATTTGTTATAGTTGTTGTTGAAATATTTCATTTTAACAAACTATTACTTTAATTTAAAAAACTCATTATTATATAAACACTATCTTTTTTGGCAAAATCGAGATAAATTACTTTTTTCACTAAAATTGAGAAAAAGTTATTGTTTTTGACTAAAATTGAGAAAAGGTTGCCGTTTATAACTCAGAATTTAGTGGACAAAATCGAGTTTTGACTAAAATCGAATTGACTAAAATCGGGGTCATTTAACATTAGTACAGTTAAAGGAGCTGTTAGTGTTGTCAAAATTACTGGACAGAATCGAGGTTTGGCAAAAAACGAAGTAGCCAGAAGAGAGGTCAGACTGTATTAAAACAATTTGGTAAAATCAATTATTAAATTTGATTTATTAATCAAGTTATTGTTATAAAACTGTACTTATATACTATTTTGTTTATAAATTATAGCAAAATATTAATTATATTTTAATGGTGTAAAGCAAGAATAAAATTATTTTACAACTATAATGAATTTAAGAAATGAACTTATATATTTAAATAACATAAAATTATTGCTAGGTTTTATTAATAAATTATTTATAAAATTATTAATAATAATTTAATCATTATTTGCATTAATTTTTCAAAAAAAATATTTAATTATTCATATTAATAACATTTTGATTTTAATCTTAGATTGCAGAAAAATTAAGAAGTTTTGTATAAAAACTTGTAAAAATGTATTTGATAATAAGAAAGTAAATATATCATATGACTACATAATCAATACTAATCACTGAACGGAATTTCTTTATGAAGCTTTGTTTGAGTCTTTGCTTATATAAGCTTTTAACAAGCTTTGTATCACAATTTGTTGAACTTTTATTCATTTTCCTATTGCAAGCACATATTTATTAATGTTAGCCAAAAGTGATTTCAATGAATAAAGTTTGAAATAATTACCCCTTTAATTCAAAATTGATTTGTATTTTATATAATAGTATGTGTATTAAATATTGATAAATAGAGCATATTTCTATTTAACTTTAATCTTCATAAAGAATGATGGTCTATGTCTAGATTAAATGGGGAGATCCTTGATTTATTTTATAACTGACTTTAAAATGGTTCAAAAATATCTAACAATGATTAATGTATTAACAATGAATTTAATTCAAAGTTAAAAACTATATTTAAAAACAAACTTTAATACAAATTCTAGGACATTATGATTTATTATTTATTTTAAAGTTTAACTCGTTCCTTTCAATAAATTTATGTTTCAATCTTAATACATTTTCGGTGGACTTTAACTAAAATAATTAAAATATTCGATATTAATCTATTCGATATTAATCAATAATATCAGGGATGGCCAGTGGATTTTCAGTAAGTTTAGATAGGGATTTGGTCATTTTACGTAAATATTTATTGAATTTAATTTTGTTTAAAACAATTAACAATAAATAGTGTTTTTATGAATTGTGTATTTTTCTGTGCTTTTCAATGTTTGTGGTTCCACGATCCAATTTAGAGGGGTTTATGGTGAAAGTCCTGCTCTTGTACTCATCGCGCAGTACTCATTCGGTTTCTATCAAAATTTATATTTTGTAATTCTCATGTAATAATATTAATTTAAGTTATGATTACCAAAACTTTACTGTTGCTTAACTATCCTATTATTTTTTTGTAATTTCCGAACTTTGAGGGAGAGCTTTAATTACCCTAAAATCGGGATTATAAGTCGCGACTTATATAACCAAAAAAGTGATCTAGGTTAAAAATATAGACCTGCGACTTATACATGAAGTGCACACAATTACGACTTATACAACAAAATTATTAAAATTTTTGTCAATAAATGACCTGCGACTTATACACCAGATCGACTTATAACCCCGATTTTAGGGTAATTGTTTTTCACAAGTTATGCTTGTTCTATTTATTAAATATTATTACATACAATTACCAAGTTCTCAATATTAAAAATTAATATTTTTGTACTGATTTAAATCTATTTACTTACATTATCCAATAATTTAACCTTGATTATTTGTTCTTTAAAGTTATCGTCCGTTTCCATCATTTTTTTGACAATATCTGTGACTTTACTTTCGATGTCTTTCAACGCTTTATTCAAATCCATTACATTTTTAATGACTTTTTGTCTCAAATCAGTTGTTTTTATATCTCTTTTGTCCATTAATTCTATTTAAATTAATTGCATTTATTTAATCTCTTAATTAATTTCATTTTTAAAATTTAATTTAATTCAAATTTTCTTAATATAAGAGATTAAGAGATGACTAAAGAAAACCTCAACATTAAATCTATGGACAAACACTAGATCTGTTGAGGTTCACACAAAGTACCCCTTTATATCCCTTCCTTTAGCCATCCCTGATTTTTATTTTAATACCTTTAGATGTGTTTTCGCCAAATTCTTCTGACAAAACTTCTTTCTGTTGTTTATCACATTATTTAACAGATGATCTAGCACACTTTAATTCCTCCATTGATATTTCAAGTTACGTATTATTTATAATTAGTAAAAACATTTTCTTAAATATTGCTAATTAAACACAGTTTTGAATAGTTTAGATAATATTTTAACCTGGTTAATAAAGGTACTAAAATTGCTTAAAATATTATATTAACTAGGTCGAATTAATTTTTAGCACAAATATAAAAACAGTATTATTTTGATTTAATATAATGTTTCTTAACAGAAGTGAAATGTTTTTTAATCAGAGAATCCTTATATGGAAGTGAAGTAATCAAATGTTGGACTTTAAACCTTTATTACAAAATTGTTTACATTAAGTAAAATAAACTTTAATTTAGAATTGTTTTGTCAATTTTGATATTCTATTTATATACGCCATATAATTGTTACGTTTTTAAAGAAATACAATTATTTCTAAATATATTAAAGTTTAAATGATACTATTTGTCAAATAAATGATTATTAAATTAATTATAAAACAATTTGATTAACCTCTTTCATACCTTTAATATATGAATCAATTATATACAAACAAATATTTTTGTGCAAAAACTGTTCATTTTTTTCATATTATAAAAAAGACATAATTTATATTTTATTAAACTTTATTTCAAACCTAAATGAGAACTTTTAATGCATTTCAGTCATTGATAAGTAGAAATCAAATCAACTTTGAGTTATTTATCTTTTTTGTTATAGAAATGTGAAACACATATCATATTATAAAAATTTCATTTCATATTCTATTACCAAATGAAAATAGAGTTTATAATTGATCATGATCAAACCCTTACACAATTCAATGATGTTATTAAATGCTTAGAATAATCTAATTTCAGTAATTTTATTCCTTTACTTTATTACATTAATTTAACCAAAAAGAGTAAATCTTATTTATAAATAATTTCCTTAATCATTCTAATAATATCATCTATCTAAAATATAGATAAATTTATATGAAAAAGTTTGATGATCTTGCTCATCTCACAGCATACCTACGAATTTAGATAAGAAGTGTCTAAATTGAGATTTTTTGTTTAAAAAAATATTTAATGAATATTTAGATTTATTTATATTTATTTTATTTTATTATTATTTTTGAAATTTATTTTAAAATAATAATATTAAACACATTTTCTTTAGATATGAAGAATATTATTTATAATTTAAAACTAACAAGGAGTTTTACAATAACTGATGATATGATACATATTCTTATGTTTAATTATATTGACCACTCTCATATGCTCGTGGTATCTCATGTCTTCATTGTATGTCTGTTTGTAAACAAAAATATCTTTACTTTGATATTCAGTTAGAATTCCATATTTAACGACATCCAAGGCTTGGTTTAAATATTCCCTTGGTGATATTATATCCTTTTTATTTTTCTGATATTTGTTCTCGATCATATCAGAAATTGAATTTGTATACCATTGAGTGATAGCATTGATTTTAGTGTCGAATTTCAATTCATTTTCATTGACCAAATTTTCCATAATTTGACCAGGTTCCACCATATCTTCTTCCATTAAACTGGACTCACCAAGTTTATTTTCAACATCACATTCTTTATAATATAATTCGTCGTTTTCTATCATTCTTTCAATAAGTGAATACTTCTTATGCAACTGTGCAAGATAACTTTCAAATGAATCATTAATTCGATTTAAATCTTGATCATTCTTATAAG
>JAQFZM010003139.1:0-11683 GCA_034695785.1 Galumna obvia | reverse complement strand
TATTGAAAAATCATTTAAAACTAATTAAAATATTGTTTTAATTGTTCTAAAAAGTGTTTTTTTAATTAATAAAAAAAATAATATTGAAAATGAATTGTTAATATGGAATAAAATATGTTATTAAAATTAAGAGTTAACCCTGAAGTTTAACCCTTTGACTCAGGGTTAAGGTTAAAGAAATCCTTAACCCTCAGGGTTAAGGGTCCCAGGATTTTTTTAAACTTTTGACCCTTTGCTCACCACTACTCTCAACATTTGTGTTGAAACGATATGTTGTGCAGTAAAGTAAGAATAAGGGCTGAGTTGTGTTGAATGATATCAATTTCTTTACAAATTATTGATATTTTTAAAATTTTATTTGAATTTTAATTAATAAATAAATATTTTAAATTCCAAATTAAATAAAAATTATTGCTTTTGTAAATTATAAATTAAAAAAAAGTGTTATCCAGTAGTTATTACATAAACTCAACTTATATGTATTCGTAGAATAATTATATAAAATTTTGAATAACTATTTAATTAAGATTGAAATGACTAATTTTTAAGTTTCACATAATCTAAAACACTTAAGGCTCTTAAAAATCTGAATTTATCCATTAATTTTAATCTCCAACTATTTTAATTTAACCCATTTTTGGCCTATTGTATATCCCGTGCTTATATAATTTATGAATTTTCCTTGATAAAATTTCTGAATAAAGGCTTAAATTTGCTATTTTTAGAAACTCTTTACATTTATAGATAGTATTTATATGAAAATAATAAATTATAAGAATATTATTCATACAATTATATTAATCATATAAATAGTCGAAAGAACTGATAATTATATTCGAATTCATATCACATCCACCACCTATAAGGGGTTAATCTTGGAATGTTTTGGAATTAAGATCAACACAAAAGTAAATTTGTATCAATTGTTTTCTTTAACAAATGAATTTCATTTTATTAACAATAAAATGAATAATTTTTGAATAAAAACCTTTTATTTTAAAAATCAAATTAATATTATTAAATCGAATTATTGAGTAAGGTTAAACACATGATAGAAAATACAAAACTTTGTTTAACTAATAATTTAATTGAAAAATGAAAACTTTTTCACTACGTTTACCAAGTAAAATGTAGTATATATAATCGTTTTGCACCCAATCCTTTCCCACCCCCATCCCCGCTGGTGGATTGCAGCGAATAAAATTTTTTCACTCCATGTATTCATTCTTAGAGGCCCATCCACCCTTTATACAGGCCCTCTCACCCATTCTACAGGTATAACCATCCACTCTACAGGCCTACCTACCCAATTTACAGGCCCACTCACCCAGTCTACAGACTCATCCACCCAACCTACATGCCCACCTACCCATTCTACAGGCCTATTCGTCCACTCTACAGGCTTACCTACCCATTATACAGGCCTAAGCATCTCCTCTACAGACCCACCTATCCCCTCTACAAGCCCAACCATCCATTCTACAGACGAACCTACCTTTTCTACATGCATAACCATACACTCTTCAGGCATACCTACCCATTATACAGGCACAACCATGCTCTCTATAGACACAACTATCCTCTTTACAAGCTAACACATCCTTTCTAACTGCCCGTGGTATACAGGGCATAAAATTAAACCAAAATAAGTGGGGAGTACTTCATTGAAACCAGAACATCTGTTTTTAATGGGAAAATTTTGTCTTTTTGATAGAAATGGTGGGTAGTGATAGGATGTGCTCTCACTTGAGGCCAACCCTTTTGTTAGTAACGGGTACAAAAGTCAAAATAATAAAATCAATTGAAATAACCGGAAAGACATTTGTACGTTAGGAAAGACAATTGAAATAAGCGTAAAGACAATTGAAACAACCGGAAAACGAGGTGAGAAACACTGTATCGATTGAATGCGGCACTCTTTTATTTTTTTAGCATAAATCGTGTCTTTATTTCTTGACTAACGATTGTTTCAGAGTTTTATGTGTATTAATACTAGGTTAATTTTTTGCTATATTTTGGGTTAATTTAGAGTAGGACAGTCGTGAAAATTTTAATTAGTTATTTATCTTATATTTTTCTTTATTAATATAATTGAATTCGTTTTTATTTGTGTAGAGAATTTTTAATAGTTTGTATTACTACCTTGCTTGTTTAAAATTATTTAAAATCTAAGTCAATTTATGAATTCTTAAATAACAAATAGAATAATAAAGATATTATCATGGCAGAAACTGAAATAATATTTTAATAGATGAGCATTTAAAATTAGGTAAATTTGCATTAATATAAAAGTAATTGAATTTAGCATTAAAATACAGTTAGGGATAAAACTACCCAAGGTTACTTAAACCTTGATAGTTTTTGAATGGATAATAGGTTTTTAAAACGGTTTCATTAAAATGATTAAGGAAAATTAGAGTTTATAAAAAATTAATAACAAGAAAACCAAGATAAACTTATTTATTAGTCTATAGAATTAAAACTTTTAAAAATTCAATAAAATGTGACAAATGTGACAACTTATTGTGTTTTGGTTAAATCAAAGAGTGTTCAGCAACGAAGTTGTTTATTTTAATGTCTTTAATTATTATTTTAGCTAGTTAACAATTTAAAAATTCCTAGTTTATATTCTTTAGAATTGTTAAAATATAAAAAAGTCAAAATTCTATACAAATAACATCTGTATAATTGAATTGACTCAAGGTAATTTCACTTTCATTTTTATAAACGATTTCCTAACAATTGAGTAATTATTTAAAAAACGTCAAAACCTGTTTAAAATGATTGGAATGTCCAAGGACAAACATTTCTTATTCTGGATTTTTCCAGTAGACTTTAAATTTGAACTAATTGCACTAGTTCGTTTACTTAAAATAAATATTTATTAATATGGATTTATTATTTGTCAGATTAACTTAATTATGATAAACTTGATAAATAATCTTAGCAAATAACCAAGTTCAATTGCAACATTAAAAATATAGAGTATTATCGAATTTTACAAAACTTATCAGTAATTTTGTTATAAAGAATAATCATTTGTATATATGTAAGAGCGGATAAGAGTAAGACTACCTTGCTTATCCCTTAGACCAATTACATTTAGCCTTCGCGTGAATCAAATCAGTTAAATACTCATTAAACAATTTTTACTATTGATTGAGTGCACAGAATAAATATATTTCTATCCCTATTTAAGGGAACATTAAAATAGAAATCTCTTAAAAAAGATTAGAATTTAAGTGAAGACAAACCGATTGAAAGCAAACAATGGAAGCAAAACAAGAGAGACGTATGTCTCGTGATTTGAATGAAGAGATCAAAAAAGATTGGAATAGTTTAAAAGATGCACAAAGTCTCGATGAAGTTGATCTCGATAAGATTGACTTGGTTAGAGGCGATACTCCTCCTGATATAAAAGATCAATGCCTAAAATTGTGCCAAGATTATTTGGCTGGAAATTGGGCTCAACAGACTATCGATACAATTGAAGTAAAGAGAATTAGTGGAGGACTAACGAACCAAATCTATTATTGTGGTCTCATTAATAAATGTGAAGAAGAAGTAGATATTCCTCAAGAGGTGGCCATAAGACTCTATGGGCCCAAATATTGGGACTCTTGTGATAACGAGACTAACGAACGATTGAGTGATATTATTATTGGAATAATGGTCTCAGAGAATGGTTTGGGTCCAAAAATATATGGTATTCACGAAAGTGGACAAATTCATAAATTTTACAAGGTAACAATTATTATTATTTTATTAATTATTAATATTATTTAATATATTAATGAATATTTATTATAATAATAATTATATTCTTGTTATAAACAGCACAAACAATTTAGAGAAGAACTACAGAATGATAAACATCTTGTAAACCAAGTATTCCAAAAGTTAGCCGGAATACATCTGATGGATGTCCCCATAAAGAAGAACACAAATTGGGTTCAAAAATCATTGGAAAAGTTCTTTAAGTTTGCGTTTGATAACTATCCCATTAAGAAAGAAATCGAAGAATTGAACTTGCAAACTTTAAAAAATAATGACTTACGAAAGGAATTGGATTGGATTTACACAATTGCACCCCAGGCTGAGAGTCCTCTTGTGTTCACTCATAACGATTACCGGTCGAGTAATATATTGGTTACCGAACCCAACAATGAAATAGTTGTCTGTGATTTCGAATATGGAAGTTATGGTTATCGAGGATATGATTTCGTTAATTTGATGAGAGAGTGGGGTCGAAACCCCTTTGACTTTAAAGTAATGGGAGAACTACCCCCTCCCGACCACGTATTCAGACCATTGATTGAGATTTATGTCGAGGAATGCATTAGAATTAAAGGCAAGAGTTATGCCGAGAATCCAATCAATTCTGTGGACCATATCCTCAAAGAAGTGAAAATATATATCTTATATTCGCTGTTGTTTTTTGCAGTATTTTTATTGAAAAACGACGAAAATAACAACGATATGCCTATGCCCAGAAAAGTTACCATGGTATGTATTACTAATTAATTGATAATTTATCGATGAAAAATCATAAATTACTTATAAATTATTGCTTACATTTCAGGGTTTCGCTGATTTGTGTTTTAATGCCTTTTTCACGATTAAAAAGAAACTTATCGATCAAAAAATAATTGTTTAAAAATACCAAATAATTAATTAATTAAAACAAAATAATTATAATATTTTATTTTTAAATATTTTATATATACATGTATATTTCAAATAAGTGTGTATATATTTGTCACTAATTGCTAATAAAGAAAATTATTCTTAAAAATTCCATAATTATTGAGCGACACTTTTGCTAAAATATAAGATTCTATCATATGATATGATTAATAATCATGTTAAGATAATTAATATCATTCTTTTTATATTATCAAATATGAAGGACATATTTTCACGTTTTTAATGTTAAGTACATTTTTTCATTTTATTAATTTAATGGATACACCTTTGAGAACACATTTACAATCTTTTTTTCTAAAAGATTACATTTGTATACAAATACATGACTAACAATATATCAGATAATAACTGATAATAAGTGTTATATTAATTAATCATTTAATAAATTGTTAAACAATTTTTTACATTTGATTATAGTTTTAGTTTTAATTATAAATTATAATTTATAATAAAATAAATTAATTACTTTATATATAATTAAAATTAAATTAATTTATAGAATTTTGTTTTTAATAAAACAATAACTAACAAATTATTTTGACACTAACAAAGAGTCTTTTTTATTTTACTTGTTTATATTTTAACTAGATAATTATACTCAATAGATAACTGAGGTCTATATAATAGTTGCTAGGTATAAATTCTACTTTGAAGAATTCTTTGAAGGAAAAACACATTTCAGACACGAATCAAATATAGAGTAAATGGAGAGACCCAACCATATTGCTAGGAGACCACCGATACCTGAGATAAATTGTACCAGACTCATTCTTGGCATATATTCGACAATTTGATCCGGGATATGGTTATGTGTTATTTGTATTCTAGTGTTCGGATAAATTCCATTCTCTTCACTACTCTTAATATCATAATTATATAAACGATTTACGCATTTCTGTTGACAACTGGACTCACACTCAGAATGAAATCGAGGAATATCTGTGCGAAACCAAAACCTCATAACTATTTCATCGGCCACATAATCACAATCTTGGTCATATTTGAATTTAGCAATATCATTTGTTGTCCAAAGAGATGGTGTTTGGAAAAGACAATTACAATAATCGTACTGAATGTCATCTTGGTCACAATTGAGATAATTCGACACTTTTTCTTGAATACAATGTTTGATACAATTGGAGCGCATATTATTCGGGCCATTCTTGTCATCCAAATTATAATCTTTGCATTGACCTTGCTCTTTGTAACTGTTTAACCAATTATTGAAAGTTATTTTGTGCCCAATAAAAGGTCTTATATGAAGAAAATCTGACTTGGTTAAATAAGGTATTTCATCAGGAGCATGTATAGCTATATAAAAACCAGGGGATAAACGAGTTACCGGAAACATTTCAGAATTATAAGGAATGACCATGTTAATATCAATGGAATGCATGTGAATGTCTCTCCAAGTATTGTTTAAATGACTGAAGAAAGTGAAACATTTACGCCATTCCTGTTCCCAGTGATGACCCGATTCTCTCACCATTGATATGGACTCAACGGGTTTCGAATCAAAACGGAAGGCATAGTCTTCAACGGTGTGGTTCTTAAGAGTTATATAACCCCTGATTTCAGCCGTTAATTCATTGGGTATAGTAATAGACATTATCTCATTGAGGGGTGGGTTTAGTGTCGCCGATTCGTTATTTTGAGGATCCTTTATATAAATTTGCTCGGTGAAATATCTGTATCTTTTCATTAAATCAGCCATGAACACTTTATCTTTAAACATATCTTCAGTTCCCTTTTGGATTTCGTTTTCATATCTTTCATACGCAGTCTTTAATTGAGGGTATTTTCGAGTCATGGCTAACATCGAAATCGCTTCCGGATAACAGACAGTAATTCCCGGAATCGACGCGTATTTAATGTTTTCGAAACGGATGTCAACCACTCTTTCATTGCTGTAATACTGAAGAAAGAGTTGAAACGTTTGTACACTGAGTCCAGTAGTGCACAGAATAAGTAATAAACTCTTTAAAAATCCTTTTATAGAAATATTTGTTGATGGAATAGATTTTAATTTATCCTCGATTATATTTGACGGATTGATATTATTTTCTTCAATATTTTGAGGCATTTTTTTCGCTTTAAAACTATTTTTATTTTTTTAAAGCAATAAAATTGATAAATATCTTAATAAATCAACTGATTTGAACATGGTAACATTAACAAATGAAGTTATGATTTATTAGAATCTCTTCTGAAATACTTATCTCTTAATTTGGAAAATATTTCTAAAATATTTTTATGCTAGATTAACTAATAAACAGTTAAATTAAGTAATTACATTTTACTAATAACTTGTGTTTAATATTAATAAATTTATTTAAATAAATAATGATATGCAAGGTAGCTTTCAATTCAAATCTATTCAGTGAAGAATTGCATTTTGAAAAAAAATTGTATTGACAATATTGACATTATCCTAGAATATTCTTAGTCATTTGGAAAATGTTATCATTTAATATTTAAATTTAATGAATTATCATTTTTTTATAACTCATATAAAAGTATAGTTTAAATGAAGTGTTAAACTATTTTTCATTTATAAGTATTAATATTTATAATAACCTTTAAGTTTGAATAATTGCCTTATTTTCAAAAACTTTTTATATTTTTATTAACCTACCTTGTTCTTATCTATCATATTGTGACATTTACTTTTTAGATAAGTCATCACTTGTTAAACTTGTTCTAGCTTATTTATTAAATTATGTTTTGTAATATATTTTTAATTTGAATTTTTATTAAAAGTTAAAAACAATTCTTAAAAACAATTTTTATTATAAATTAAAACATTTGGTTTAAATGACATTCATTTTTGTGATAATAATTATTAAAAGTATATAATTATAAGAAATTATCAAAAAAATATAAGAAAACAATATTATGTTTTAGATTCAAAGTTAAGTAAAAAATAATAATATTAGAACCAATCCTTTGTTCAAACACTAATTGTCAGACAAATGTTTGAATCAATTTTCCTGTAATTGAATAAAAAATGAGTTATTTTTGTGTTAATCGATAAATAAGTTGACAAATACCTGTTCTAAGAGATATTCAATGAGTTCTTTTGTGAGTCTTCCCTTATGTTCAGCGATTTCTACCTCTTTTTCTCCACCGGTACTCACAATCATTGCATTTACTTTGAGTATTCCCTCGTCATTAAGACTAAACGTCACATCAATTGGTTGTTGTCCTTGAAGTGCGCGGGGAATTCCACCCAAATCGAATTGACCCAAAAGGTGGTTATTGCCAACCATTTCCATTTCCCCCTCATATATCTTAATTGTGACCACTGTTTGATAGTCTTCACTCGTATAGTATTGTTTGGTAATAGTGTTTGGAACGGGAGAATTGCGGGGAATTATTGTTGACATTTTTCCGCCTTTGATTCGAATACCGAGTGATAGAGGGGTCACATCTTTTAAAACTAATTCTGTCGATCCCTCAAATTGTTGTCCATTGAGGAGCGCTGCCTGAATGGCAGCCCCTTTGGCTACGGCTTCGTCTGGATTTACCCAATGGTTGAGTGATTTTCCACTAAAGTAATTTGATAACATTTCCTGAACTATTGGTATTCGAGTCGTACCCCCGACCAGAACGACATCATTAATATCTGATGGATTCATATCTTTATCTTCGAGTGTTTTCTTTACTAAATCTATTGATCGCAAGAAAAGGTCGTAATTCAGTTCTTCAAACTTATCTCTCGTCAAATTAACTCTTAAGTCATGGTTTTGATAGAAGTTATCCAGCAATAAATCGGTGTTTTCAACTGAAGTTAACTTTTTCTTTGTTTCTTCACATTTGTTTCTGAGTCGACACATCGCAGACTCGCCTTCAGTGCCTTCAAGTCTGATATTGAACTCATCGTAGAACTGATCCAAACAGTATTTAATCAGATTTGTGTCGATATCATCGCCGCCTAAATGATTATCTCCACCGACTGCTTTCACAATAATCTTTCCTTTATTTATCTCAAGAATAGAGACATCAAATGTTCCGCCACCGAAGTCGAAGATCAGTACATTTCTAAAGAAAATAAATTTAAAAATAATGACTTCAAACACAACTAAATTCATACCTTATCTCTGATTCTTCATTTCTGTCAACTTTGAAGGCAATGGCGGCAGCGGTCGGTTCATTGATTATCTTAAGCACTTCGAGTCCGGCCAGTTTTCCGGCATCTTTTGTCGCCTCTTTCTGTCCATCATTAAAATATGCAGGTACAGTTATTACTGCTTTGTTAACTTCGACTCCCAAATGGTGTTCAGCGATTTCTTTCATTTTCTTAAGAACTTTAGCCGAGACCTGTTCGGGGAATAACTCCAAATCCTTTCCGTCAACTCTTACTTTTACTTTCGGATTATTATTAGAGTCGTCGACCACTTTATACGACCATAAATTCATGTCGTTTTCAACGGACTCTTCATTAAAGTGACGACCAATTAATCGTTTCACAGAAGATATGGTATTTCTGGGATACGAATGAATCTCTTCTTTTGCCACTTCTCCCACACAAACAATTGAGTTATCCCTATAAGAGACAACACTGGGAGTCGTCGGGTTTCCGAACTCATTGGGAATTACAAACACATTATTCGGATTTCTTGAGTTCTGAATATAATACGCAACACAACTATTAGTGGTTCCCAAATCAATACCAATGGCTGACGATTCGGTCGGTTTATTCAATTTGTTGTCCTCATCTATTTTCATGAAAATGTCTTCTATTGAGTCATTAACTAAACATTTAAGTGTATTGTCATCCAAATCTCCCTTTTCTGGAGTGTATTTCTCAATAGTGTTTCTAACCGTCAATTTATGGTATTTAATAAGAATAGAGTGAGGAATGTATCGATTGTTTTGAACGTATTTCATCATTTCTTCTCTATAGAAATTTCTTATTTCCCGTTTAAGAGTTTGGAGAGTTAAGAGTCTGAGCTCAAAAATCGTCTCGGAATCAAGGTAAGAGTTTTCAAAAATCTTTTCAACTTTTTCGATATAAGGAATGAGTTTCTCCTCTTCATTGAAAGGATTGATCTCTTTAAGGCCTTGGATTAACTTTTCCTTAACTTTTTGATGACATTCTTTCAACTTTTCCATTGAATTAAAACTTTTCTCCATTTCCCTCATTTCGTTTGTATAAATATCCCCCAATTTCTTGATATCAATCTCTAAATTCTGGAGTTTAAAAGTTTGTCTATCATTAAAACGCTGTTCTAATCGGAGGGACTCCTCTTTAATGCTTTTCTGAAATTTTATTAAATGTGTTTTTGTTTCTCTGGAAGGGCTTTCATTCAGGTGTTTCTCAAACAAATCAATAGCGTTTGTGAACTGAATTTTGTTCTGTTCTTTAAAGTATTCATCAGAAAAAAATGGTTTCACTGTTAATTATTTTTTCTATTTTCTTAATATATTGTGAAGTGAGTAATGAACTTTTCTTTTCATAATTGCTGACAATCTCTTTAACTTTATTAATGAAATGACTCAACTCCTTATTCATGTATTCCTGAAGACTTTGTTGATAGGGTTTCATAAGAGTCACATCCAATGGTTTAACGCTTTCAGTGAATTCAATCAATAATTGTTGCATTAGTTCGTAGTGTTTACTATTGAGTTCTTCTTCACTCAGAATAGAATCGGTCAAAGAATTTATTTCTTTTGAATATTTTTGTTTAATTGATTCCATTCTTTCTTTTAGGGTGTCGTCAAAAGCATTAGTATTTTCACCATTCCTTTCAACAAACTTTTCGTATTCTTCGTCAGCGAAATCTCTGAGGTCAGACTTATAGCTTCTGAAGAGCTGATCCCTTTTGTCTTTATCTTCGAAACATTTTTCATATACTTTGAGAGTATTTAAGAAAATTTTTCGGTGAATACTTTCCAAATCCATTAAAGAAAGAAATCCCTTTTCTTTCATTGAATTATTCATTTCCTATTAAAACAATATTTAATTAAAATAAAAATAATTTTAGACTCAAATATACTTTAATGTAATGATCTTTGGCTTCACTCAAAGCGTTTGAAAACTTTTTATGAATTCCTTCTATTTTATCGTTTAATTGAGTTCCAAAACTTTCAAACAATTTATTAATTTCTGTGTTAAAAGTGTTGATATATTCATTGATAAAAGAGTGAGCTTTAAATGGAAGTCTGTTTTTCATCTCTTCGTAGACCTCTTTTAAGATCATTTGATGACTATTTTCGAGGCCATCCAAAGAATTTATCAAATATGACCTCTCATTCATTTTCTTATTGTAAGATTCAATTGAAGACTCGACAACTTTTACCGTTTCTTCAATAACTTCACGACATTTGGTTTTATTCTTGTCTTTGAAAAGAGTTTTCGATTCCTTTATTTTCTGAAGAGCTTTAAAATAAAGGTTTTCATTTGCCGATTGGTTTCCTATATCATAGGTTTTCCTCATATGGGAATCGATTTCATTTCTGACACTAATTTCTAAGTCTTTGAATTCTTTTTCCTCCAAATATATGAAGTTATTCACAGTTTTTTCCATTTTTTCGTTATAAAAGTCGACAACTTTTTCGATGTTTTCGTCTTTGATTTTATCCGATTCTTTAATACGTTTAAAGTTTACAATTCTTGTGGCGCTTTCGTAGTTATACATAAAACTCTTTAACTAAAAATAATAAATTGTTTTTTAAACAAAAATTGTTATACAAAACAAAGTCAAACCTCAAACAAATCCTTTTCAAAGAGTTTTTCATCTTCTCCTCCATACCATTGTTTAAATGAATCGATGGCTCTTTTCTCTAAATTTTTGAACATTTCCTCCAATACTTCCGGTTCGACAAAACCATTATCTTTGAGTTGACTCACGAGGGCGTCATTAAACTCTTTGACACAAAAGTCGCGTTTCTTTTCAATAAATTTCTCTCTTTTTTCTTCATTTTCTTTACAAATAAAGTCATAATTTGTTCTCAAATAACCGATTAATTCTTC
>JAQFZM010003138.1:0-11687 GCA_034695785.1 Galumna obvia | reverse complement strand
CAAAAGAGAAAAAATTGAGAGAAAATATGAATAAAAAGCTGTAAATAATAAGAAAAATAGCAAAAAATATAATAAAATCTGATAAGAGCGTCAAATTTACAGTTTTTAACGCATATCTATAAGCTGTAAATTTGAATTTTTTGACTTAAAAATTTTAATTTTTGAAAAATTCATTTGTTACGATAAATTCTTAGTTTTTTCGCTTAATTTTGTTAGAATACGTATAATACGAGTGAATTGTATGCATAAAAGGAAAAAAATACCCATAAACACCTATAAAACTACCTATTTTAGGTTTCGCGGCAATTTTGAAAATACCCCCTGTGCCCCCCTGTGCTGAGAAAAGTAGTCAAAAATAGCAATACCCCTCCTTCAAGTTGACCATCGCCATTAGTGGCCCAAAATCTAATTGTCAAATATAGGTTTCAAATTATATAATATTTTTTACGTTGACATTATTTAAGTCAAATTCGATATTAGTCAACGATTTTTAGTGCCCCTTCAATTGATTCTAATCGGGTCCCGTTTGTATAAAATTTTTTTAATTTTATAAGGTATTGGAAATATCTATGAACCTGTGATTGAACCATTACAACTTTATAATGTATGAATAGAATTTGATGCAATTTTTAACTAGATGATCTTGGATAATAAGCATTAGCATGATATAACACGTGAAAGGAAATTAAAGTTTTCAGTGGTCCTATTGAAACACATTTTTATTTAATTGATTTTCTAATTTTGTATTAAAATGAATGAATTTATTAATAGTGAAGTGTGGTATGTGTTGATAATAATAAAAGACAAAAACAGATTTAAGTTGTTTTCAATACCGGCAACAAACTTATCGAGTGAACTCAATTTTAATTTTATTGGACTCACACTTACCGATCGCAGGTCATCTATGAGCCAAATAATTAAAAAAAATTGCTTTTTATTCGTTCAAACTTTGATTTAAAAAATATGTCATAATTTAGTTCAAATGATTATTAAAATATACTTTAATTAAATTTGTATTTCATTATTACAATTTTTGCTCTTAAAAAGTTTGGGTATTTTGGGTTTGGGTCGGTTGAGTTTGTGCTTAAGACATTGGGTTTGGGTTGGGTTTGGGTCTGGCAATTTGTGTCTAGTTTGGGTATGGGTTTTAAAATTTTTACATCTTCGGGCTCTAATACAAATCATATGTATATTTGGCGATAACTATATTAAATCTAATGAAATGTTTAATAAACTAAAGTGTAATAAAACTACAAATAAAACAAAAGTGTATTTACTAAACTGAACTTGCTTATTAATAGGTAAATTATATCGCCATTTAATAGTTGATTATTTAGTAGACCAAAACTTTTTTTACTAATCTAGTTTATTTTTTTAAAATAATTATTATTAGTAATCAACTAGCAAGAGTCAAATTTTGATAGTTTTGCTCTTGGTATATTAGTTCAAAATATTCAAGTTCATACAATTTTGGAAAAGATATATAAGTTGAAATAAGTGATTAGGGTTACCAGTGGAATTATTATTCTACAATTAGCCACCTTGGTGATTTCAATTTTAAAATATTTGTCATTAATAACACTGAACTTATTTTTTATATTTATATTCGAAAAAATTTGTATTACAAATGCTTTTAGAAAATTTGAGTAAAATTTTTTAAAATAAATACTGAAATTTCGTGAGTTTTTAATTCATTTTATTAAAATTTACTTTTTACTTGTTAATATGTTTAAATTAGCTAGTTAAAACTTCTTATTTTAAAATGAAAAATAAAAACTTTTTTTTATTTAATTATAGCTCAAAGTTATGGCACTTCAAAGACTTGAGAGAGAATTCGTTCAATTGATGAGAGAACCCATTCCTGTGGCCACTGTTTCTCGCAATGAAAATAACCCTTTCCAATGGACAGCATATATTTTAGGACCTGCGGATTCACCCTATGAGACCGCATTAATTGAAATGGAGCTCCTCTTTACCGATCAATACCCTAGTCGACCACCAACTATTAAATTTAAGCATGGTATATTTCATGCCAACATCGGAGAAGATGGACACCTCTGTTCCGATTTGTTCAGCAATTGGTGTCCGACAGACACAGTGACCTCAATGCTCTTTTCTCTAAATGACCTACTTTCAAATCCTAATAGAGATAGCGCATTACAAGGCCGTGGTTTGACCGAGACACAATATTATGAGAAAGCAAAGAAATGGGCCAGAGAGCTTGGTCACATTTAGAATTATATTTTATATTTAATATAATTTCTAAAATCAATAATCTTGTAAAATAATGTATTAATTAAATAAAAGTATTACTGAAATTATTCATGATAGTTTTATTTATTTAAAATCATATTTAGCATGGTAAGATTTTTCAAATTATTTGAATGATTGGTCACAAATTGATGTTTAAATAGTTTACATTTTTATATCTCGAAAACAACACTTTTATAACTAATTTTATAGTTATATAACGCTTTAATAATATGATAGAACTTTCCTCTGAATTTAATATATTTTCTTAATTTTAACATAAATGCATTTTAAAAGAAATTAATCAAGTTTATTGAGAGAATATAATGATTTGAGCAAGATAAATTAATCAAAGTTTAATGGCAATTGAAAAATACTTAATTTAAATAAACAGATTTTGAAATAAAATTAAATTCAATAAAAATTTATACATTCAATATTTAAACATGTGTCGTTAAATAAATTTTATATGAATTATCAAGCAATATTTTAACAAAAGAGTAAGGTTTAATTATTTTCAATATTTCTCATATTTTACTAATTTTGCATTTTTTGTTATTAGAATTCAAAGTTTAAATATTGTTAACAAATGAAAATTTATATACACTTACCAATGAAATGCGGTTTATATTGTATGCATCAATCGGAAAAACTATATGCTAAAATATATGCAAAATAGCTTGCTAAAAAGTACGTGTAAATTTTTTTTGACATTTTATGCATTTTAATACAAAAGATTAGTAGATTAGAAATCACCTTGATTAAATTGAAACAGATATTTTTGAATCACCACAAAAATTGTTTATATGAATAATGTTTTCTAATTATGGACCCTATTTCTAATTTACTAACCATTAGTATTAAAATGCATAAAATGTCTAAATAATTTTACACATACTTTTTATCAGGCTATTTTGTATATATTTTAACATATAGAAATTCCGATTTATAAATATGATATCAAATAAAAACACTTTTGTAGATTTTTTATAAATTTAATGGAATCTAAAAATTATAATTAATAATCAAATAAATGAATTATTAAATTCAAAAATAAATTTTCCTTAGGGACCATCACAACTAAATCGGTTATGACATCCAATGTCTCAGGGATTGGTTGTCCTAACATGCCACCAAGACTAAACTGGTTATGACATCAATTGTCCCAGAGAATCAATTGAATTATTTAAAAATTTTATTTGCTGTATTCCCCTATGTGAATGTAGATAAAAAATTTCAAAAATTTTTGAAAAACCTTTGAAAACTTTTGAAAAACTTTTAAAAAATTTTGAAAAAATTAGAAAATTTTTTGAAAATTTTTTCCCTACATTCACCTAAAGGAATACATCAAATAAAATTTTTAAATAAAACAAATCATGTCATAACCGATTTAGTTGTGGTGGTCCGAAATGACAACAAATCCCTGACAAAATAGATGTCATAATTGATTATGTTGTGATGGTTCGTAAGGACCACCACTCCCTGGAACAATTGTTATCAAAACGATATAGTTGAGGTGGTTTGTTAGGAACAATTGGTGGAACAACTCAACAAATTTATGTTGTGGTGGTTTTTTAATATTGAATATTATCTATTTAAACCATTCTTTTAAAGTCCAAATAAAATTTTTATTTTTCTTAAACTCGTAAATGTATTGACCATTGAGTTTGAACTCAAACCTTGTTTTTAAAAATCTAATCCATTTTAAAACTTGAACCAGTGTCATTTATTTTAATATAACTTAAAGTTTATTTGACTCTCTCTCAAACACTCACTCATCCTCACTCTCCCTTTTTTCTTTTAATTTTGATAATTTTTAAGGCAAAATTACATATAACTTTGACTAATTTATAAAAGAAATTTGCCTAGTTTTATAAAAAAAAGAGTATCAAAGTGTATGTATTATTTTGAAACTTTAAAAGTTATAACCAATTGCTAGAATCAAATATCGCCCTGTTAATAGAAATCAAAAAATTTGTTTCTGAGTGATTCCTTTTTTAACAAATAATAATATTATATTCGAGTTACCTAAAACAAATAAATGGAAGATTAACTTTATATAAATAGTATTTAATCTATTTGAGACTACAATTTATTTGAATTTGCTTTTTAAATATCTTTTAATTATAATTGATTCGGTTTTTAAACTTTTATTGAAATGTTAAGCAATTAATAGAAGCTTTTTATTATTCAAGCTAATTGAAATATTCATACAATATTTAAAATTTGTAATTGCTCAAAATTAGTTTTTTAAAATTGATTTGCAAAGTAGATTTTATTATATTAATTATATCAAATGACAAATATTAAAAACTGCTACTAATTAATATTCAAAAATTTAATTACCCTTTTCAAATTTATCTAACTGAACAGGTTTAATTAAATTCTCGATTTACATTCTTTTTCCTTTTGGTTTCTTAAAGAAGTAGCAATAAGAGAGACAGTTGTCAGAACAAGTAGTATTTTGTTCATCGCTTATTAATTTATATTAAAGGATTTTTAATTTTAAGTTTAGTTGGGTATATATATAAAATAAGATTTTTTTGGGTTTTTAAATAACAGCTTTTAATAATAAAATATTTTAATAATTTTAAAAACATTAAAGATTTTCTAAATAGTATTATTCTTAAAAAATGGTAATCTTTAAATTTATAATTTACATGCTTAATCTTAAAAAGTTTCATCGAACTTAATTTTCATTAATATTTAGATTCTAAAATTTTATATTATACAAATTTAACAATGTATTTAATTTAGTAAATATACTTAAATTATTCAAAACTGTAGCTTATAAAATTTTGAAACTTAAATTTTTGTACCAAATAAATTTACATTAAATGTGGCATTTAATTGAATTATCAGAAAATTAACAAATAAATTATGAATATAAGTGAATTACTATTTACTAGTAGATAGGTCAGCGATGTAGTTATGCGTATAGTTGTGAATGGACTTATCAGGGATGGCAAAAAACCACAGTTTAACAGGAAATATATTTTTTAACAGTTTAAATTTTTAAATTGATTTTACTCATTATAAACAAAAGCAAATAAGTTTTAACAATTTTATATATAACTAAAATTAACGGGAAATTTAATGGGTTATTTTTATGATGTACTTAATCAGTGATTAATCATTGATAATGAGAAATGTTAATTTTATTTAATTCTTCCTATTAACAATTAATCATTTTTCTGATCATTTTCTAATCATTTTTTGTTTTACTGATAACTCATTGAAATTAGATTCATAAAAATTTGAGATATACAATTACCTTCCCTTACTTAGAAAACTATAGTGTTTTTCATTCACTTCCATTTCCCTTAGTATATATTCCAAAGGATTCCCTTAAATATTTTTACGAAAGTGATTTTAGCTAGATCAATAGATTGAATTTTTACTATGAAAATTTCTAAAATTTTGTTGATCATTAAAATTAATTTTTATTTATAATTATTAAAGAAAATTTACCTGGCTTATCTAGCAACTTATTTGAAAAAATATTCATACATTAATACATGAACTAATATTTTTAATATACTTGATAAAGACTGTAATTAAGTCACAATTTTATTGTAAAGTATACTAGAATTTATTCTATAATAACTTGGAAAGCAAAAGTAGGAGAATTTTTTTAAAGAAATTAAATACAACAGAATTATTCCCATTTTTTAATCTTTTTTTACAATTATAGTAATTTTTTTAATTAAAAATTCTCAAATTATATGCAAGATTTCTTTATATAAGGAATGGGGAAAGGTCGGGTTTTTAGGAGAGGTGGTAGGGTAGTGTATTTTAGGAAAAAAAAACTTTAGGGTAAATTAAGGGGTATTTTTCAAAAATGTCCACTTTTGCAATGTTTAACTTATATTGCTATTTTAGGCTATGTAAAAGTTATTAAGTGCTATCATTGTCAATTTTACAAGATACATCTCTCAAAAAGCAATATATCTTCTATTTTTCACTTTTTTGTAAATATTGCTATCAAAAATCGATAATTTTGTTAAGAAAATGGCGTTTAAACGATTTCTATTAAAAAACTCTCCTATTTTTTCTACCCAAGGTACTATAAAATATATTCTACTATACTTTACAATAATGATTGTGACTTAATCACAGTCTTTTTTAAGTATTTTAAAAATATTAGTTCATGTATTTATATATGATTATTTTTTCAAATAAATATCTAGATTAATTCGGTAAATTATCTTTAATAATTATAAGTGAAAATTAATTTTAATGATAATCAAAATTTTAGAATCTATTTATATAATAAAATCATTTTCGCAAAAAATTTGCTTTTTTTAAAAAACTGACTTGGTTTAATGAAAATATTTTGCTAAATTTACAGTTGTTAATTAATTTTTTAGATAAAAGAGTAGATTGTAATTATAAAATAGATTATTAAAATTCTATACATAAGTTTATAAGAAAGTGCTTTATCCCTGATCAAAACAAGAGTTAATGCACCTTAATAAAATTTATTAGAACCAATAAATGTTCATCTATATTATTCTATTTTAGTTTTTTTAAAATTCCAAATAGTTGTTTTTGATAAAATATTAACCTATTAAAATGAACATGCTTTTTTAAAAATATATGAAGAATTAATGTATTATAATTTAAATATACTTTTTTAAATTAATAATCTAAATAATTAATTGAAAAGTTTTAATTTTAAAATTTTTAATTGAATATATAAATATATGTTAAATAATTTAATTATATATTTAATAATTTTATTTAAGATCTGACCATATCTTTTGAAAGGTTTTTAGAGATTTCTTAACTTTTCTGATCTGAGAGTACTCTTGTTTGCAACCACCCCAGAACTTCTCATTAGGGCGCGCTTGAGGAACGTTAGGAGGGTTGCTATCCTTTGGAGTAAATTGGATACCATTTGTCCGGAGCCAATTTTGCAGTTCTTTCTGATAGTGCATTGTTGCCAAATCCGGCCAAAACATAACTTCAGAAGTTTTGTGATATTTCTTAATGAAAGGCAATAACCGTTTTACAAGGCATTCGGTTCTGTATTCAATCGCTTTCATATTTCCACATTTAATATAAGGTTTAGAAATGTTGCCCAACTCATCTATGGCTTGCTATACAAGAAACATTTCCGGGAATTTTTCTTTGACTGTAAACTGGACTTAATTTGGTGTTTGACTTTTGTCGGTAAAGTGAAAATACTTTTGGCAATTAGTTTGTCTGTAATCACAGGTAACGTATGTTTCATCGTCTAATATTAAAACTTTATTCAATGAAAGTCGATATACTTTTCGAGCATTTGTTTTGGCTCTAATTTATTGTCTTTCGGTATAATTTGGAATTCGTTTACAAATCTGAGTCTTAATATTTAATCGACGTTTAATCACATGTACTGTTGATTTTAATATTCTACATCTTTGGGCCTTATTTTGTTCACTTCTATTTGTATTAATCAATATTTTGGCCACTCGTTTAGTCATGGCAGTGGTGGACACAGACCTCTTTCTGCCAGTTCTTGGCTTAAATTCTGAAGAGCCTGTATTATAAAATCTACGAATAATTCCATAAATTGTAAACTTATTCTCGTTTAGAGCCACGAAATGACGAACTCTTTCAGTCAAACCATTTTAAAGATAAAATTGCAAAACTTTATTTGCAATCACTTGTCTTTCATCTAATTTCATTATTACAAAAAGGGGTAATTATGGTAAAAACTCTTATAATACTAAAGAATAATGTTTAGTAAACAAATCGAACACATTTTCATCTACGACAATTCGATTGTTAGCGCGCGCGAACTGCTCTAAATCATTGTTTCAACTTTTTAACCGAATAATATAAAGAAAGTTCAAATATTAGATACAGTCTAAATCAAAACATGGGGGAATAATTCTTAAAATGTTCAAACTAAATTAACTGAAATATATTTGGAATTTTTAAGTTATATTATTATCATTATTTCAATAATTATTCTAGTTTATATAACTTTCAAAAGTTTGGGAATAACCATGATATATTTTAGATATACTAAATTTTGTATAATAAGTCAAAAAAATTTAAATGAATTATTACCCATGTTTTGATTTTGACTGTATATTTTGATTAGTAAAGGGTTTGAATTATTAATAAATTTGGTAATAGTATTTGATAATGCATATTTTGAGGTCCCCAAAAGGGCCTTATTTTGGATTGTAAATTATCACTGATAACTTATCAGTAAAACAAAAAATGTTTAGTATATGCTTAATGATATTTATGTGAATATATTTGAATTATTGTCTAGATAATTTTATTGATTATTTATCATAGATTATCTTGGAAGTTATTGTTTTAAAAATTATTATTTATCCATAGAAAAATTTATTTTAATAAATAATGAATATTACTTAAATAAAAATATTATGTTTAAATGATAATAAAGATAAACAAGATAAAAAATTATAATTTCTTAAGTTTAATATTTTATAAAAATTATCTAAAAAATATATGCAAAGTGCTGATAGCGTTATTCATTGTCTAATAAGCGATGGCAGACCTAAACTTATTAAGTAAATAATTCTGTTTTAACAATGAATGATATTGTCATCGAAATATTTATCAATTCATAATAGAAAATTTTCAAATATTTAATTTTATAAATATTTTTAGTGTTTGAAAACTGTAATTTACAAAAAAATTGTTTTTATATCCCCTTTAGTTAGAATTAGTGTGAAATTGTTTCTTTTCAACAATCTATAAAATTGATTTTAAATTAATATTATTTATAAATATGAATAAAAATTACAGTTTTATAAAAATTTATTTTATTTTCATTTCAATTCAAATTAAGATTGCTTTTCATAAATTAATGAATTTTTATGCAATTAACACCAAATTCTATTTATTCAAAGCACTTGTAATTTTTTTTAAAAAAATAAACAAATGCATTTTTACATTAAACACAATCTAATTTAGATTTATTCATTAATTATGCTTTTGATTGTTTCCCTCATAATAAACTGTTGTCAAAATTAAAACCCTTTGGAATAACAGGAAATTATTTGATTCAAATATAATATATTTTAACAAACAGAAAGCAATTTATTTTTTAAAATAATATTTACTCATTTTGTTATCGAGTAGAGAGATTCCCAAATGGTGTTTCAAATGTTTTTTTTGTTTTATATTGTAAACATTGTATAGAGCCATTAAACTTGATTGCGTTTTAAGATTTAGCTAAATTATCTATTGTTTGCTTATCAATTCCTAAGTTCATTTGAGAAAGATATTTTGACTCAAAAATATAAAAAATACACATTAATCACTGATTTTTCTATTTGAAATTACATATTTGAAACTATTTATTAAACTTTGATGCAATTAGATTTTAAATTAAATTTAGAATTTAGAAAAATAAATATTATACCCTATTATAATCATTAATTTATTTAAAATTTAACCTTTACTATAAGTTGTTTCATGGTAAATTCTCTAAATTAAGAAGAATGTACTGTTTAAATAACAATCAATAATGTTATCTAAAGTTGAATTCTAAAGTTAACAAATGATTTTAATAAAATCTCAAATATTTTTTAATTTTAAAAGTTTCTTTGTCTACTTTTTCTTTGATGATATTTTAAAGGGATCCACCAATAAGGGAATCCAATAAAAGTTTTACATAAAATGTAATCCAATTCTTGAAATATAATACGTTTTGTAATATTCGTTTTTCTCACAAATCTCATCGTATTTGTGTTTCCAAATTGTTATTAGTTCGTAACCCTTTTCATCTATATATTTGATCAAATGAAAAATGTTTTATAAAACTCATTACCATTTTCCGTTTCAAGAAATACTGTCGACAATTTTGGTTGTTTAATTTTGCTCGTTCTTCAAATCGGTTCAAACCATCATTCAAGGGACATTTGTCACAACCAAATAAACCAAAAACTCATAAACTGTAATATTGAAACACCCATCTGCGTAATAAGTACCCACTTTCCTTTTTTGCCTTATATTAAAATCTTTTGAATACTATTTAACCATATATTGGCATTAGATTATCTATTTCTATTATTCAAATAACCAATGTGTGTTTTACCAATAATGTTTTTTGCAAGTACATTAGCTCCAAAATTTCCATTGAACCTTGAATCCCTATATTCAATATAAAACTTCTTTTTGTTATTTTCAGAAAACAAAATATATTTTATAAAATTTTTCTCCCATTCAAAGTAGACTTAGAATATATAACAAATTGCAAGATAATAACAACGAAATATTCCACTTTCACTTTGATTGATCAAAACTCATACGAACTGGATCATTCCAATAAATTCAAGATAAATTTAAGAAACCCCAATTATTCAGCTGTAAAATGATATCAAATTTTGAAACTCGGATAATATTTGAAAATCTATTCAGTTATCAACTAATGATCATAAATAAATGAAAAGTTATTTTCAATACACACAAATCTGTTTGTGTCAAATGGGATTTGACATTGAGTTTAAGAACTGGAATGTATATTGTTCTCATATCTGACCTCATATTTGTCTATCTGTACCTTATGATTACTATTGTTGTGTAGACTTGGTTTGGACTCAAAATTATTTGTAGTCGTTGTGTGTCCAGTGCTGTCCAAAACACATTCCGAGACTTATATACAGTTAATCTAATTATAACTTAACCAACAAATACTCGAGGATATGTCCAAGATATTTCAAACTTGTACTTTGAAACACCACTCCTGGGTATCAGTGTGTTTTACAATAAATTTAACAAAATTAAATTTATTAAAAATCATCCATTTTTAATTTTCTCTACTATTTAAATCAAATAAAATAAATTCAAATTGTGCTTAAAAACAAATTTATTTAAATTAATTTGAAAATAATTTAACAAATCAATTTTTATTTTTTACAGTTTTTGTATTTATAGCTATATTTAATTAATATTATAAACTTTATCTTGTTATTGAAAATTTAAAATAATTATTACACTTTTAAGATAAATGTTTTAAATTATTTTTATTAGCCAAAAAAAAGAGCCAAAAAAATTAAAAAGTAAAACCCTATTTATATATCTTTTACTCATTTATACAGTCTTGGTATCAAATTGGTTCCTGAACATTTATTCATCAAAATAAGACTTTTATTTATTACAAATCAATCAATAAATTTAATGACTAATGACAATATATTTTATGTTGGAATATCAAATAAAAATATTTAAAATGATAAGATTCATTGTCATTAGTCATAAAAATTATTGATTGATTAGTAATAGATAAATTATAAATACTATTATCAAGATCGTATAAAAATTTTATATAATATACAGTCGAGGAAATAACAATCAGGCTATGGTTAAAACGTGATTAATCTTGAATGGCTCAACGGATTTTCAATCTGTTTTCACTAAAATAATCTAGAATAGATGCACGTTATTTCATATAAGTTTGAAATAAT